>JAHBCN010003040.1:0-81157 GCA_019359885.1 Listronotus oregonensis | reverse complement strand
TAAACCCCTAAACCGGTTTCCCAAGGGCCCGGAGACTTGGCGAGTCGGCCCAAAAATTGGCGGTTACGCGCCTGGAATCAATTGCCGTTCGCCAACGGCTTGGCTTTCCGTCGGTTGTCGGTAAATTTGGCACGAGTAAAAGGATGAACACATCCAGGCTCGACTTGTCCGAACTAGGTGAATCCGTTCCCACACAGAATGCTTGCATTTGCATTTTTTCTCTCACTGGCGTTGTGTTGTTAATAGGTGGCTATATAGTGCATTCAATGTTTTAAAATTTCTATTTTCACTTCAATTTTACTTTCAGAATGGAGTGGTCTAACAATTTGATTCGAGAATTTTGGAACTATATAAAGGGGAAACCCAGCTATATGGAAACCCCAAAAGGATACGAAGCATAAAACAGAAATTTGGGCACGATAGCTGGAAACGGTTTAAAAAAGCAATTTGAGTGTGAAATGTTCTGTTGCTTATTTGCTTTTAAATATTCACCGCTCATAACTATAAAAGCTGCAGCACACGTTGCAATACGCTGATTTTGTTCTTGTTTGCGTCTCATCATTTTCCTTAATGCAAACTACTCCACTGTTTTCACCAGAATAACAATCCAGTGCGGGTGCGTCAAGCGCAATTTAGAACTTGGAGTGACGTTGCAAGCTGTTCAACGCCCGTGGGAATAGCGACGGCTCGTCGACTTCCCATGGCAAACGTTTGCCAAACCGATGACTCGACGAGTCCTTGGCAAGTCCCGCGGTTGGAAGCCGGCAATACGCTCTCTTCCATCGATTCATCGACTTGCCGGGCCTATGAACCGGCACTTATTTTGAAAAAGATAAAATTTCTGTTGGGAAAATCGATCAGTAAAAGAAGGAAGCATAATAATTTGTAGAAAATTTCAAAAATTTTTTCCTTGGGCCTTGAACCCTTTTTCCCTTTCCAAAATAAAATTTTAAGGGAAAACAACCCAAAAAAGGGTTTCGTTTGGGGAAGAAAACCCCAAAACTTTTTTTTTTCGAAAATGGAATTTCTTTAAAAGGGTTTTGGTTATTTTTTCCTTTTAAAATTTGTGTTTTTTTGGGGCCCTGAAATACTTTTTAAGGTTTTTTCCCTTTAAACAAACTAAAATTTTTCATTTTTTGTGTGGGCGACCATTAGCTCCTCTCTCAAGGAGTTTTTTTGCCTTTTTTTTAAATTTAATAGTACTCTTTTGGGATGTTAAGCTTTTTTTCCGCCACCTTCCTTTCGGGCCCAACCTCTCGGGCCAATATAATGAATAATTAAACTTTTTGTTTTCCAAAGTTAGGTTTCCCCATTTAAAAAAAATTTTTTTAGACACTGAAAAGGACCCCTTTTTTATTAGTTTTTTTAACAGATATTTATTTTTTAGTAGAAGGTGGCATAACCCTATTTTACGAGGAAAAAAATTCCCCAAAGATTTAAGGGCCCTTTACTCTAAACACCCCCTTGGGGGTGAAACCCCAGATACGTATCCTAGAGGCAGAAAGGATGTGTTGGGTATATTAATTATTAAAGAATTGTGTATATAACTTGGTCTTATTTTAGATCTCTGTATTTTAAAAGGCCAAATTTTTTTGATAAGAATTTGGCTCTTATTTTACGTAAGTATTTTTGGAAGCATACTTATCGCAGAAAAATAAAAAGTAACGGCAAAAGTGCAGTTGTTATTGGAACCTTCCTGGGGTGTCTTTCTTTTCTTCCAATTTAAATAAAAACAATCCATACGTAGTTCCATAAACTATCTCAAATCTCACATACAAAATATAAAAGTATAGATAAAAAACACAATAGAGTACCTAGAACTACACAAAGATACGACCGGGCCACTCCAAATTTCTCACGGGCCGTTGATCGATCTCGTCTCGTCTCGGGGCCATTTTTCATCGGGCGATGACTGATGGCTGTCAATTTGTTACACGTCAAGAGTGGCAAGATTGGATGCGCCCTGCTGCTACAAAGTCGTCAGCTAGCGTCAAGTGCCCGAACGCATGTAAAAGTTTTATTTAAATATTGTGTAAGAACTACTTTTTAAAACCCCATTTTTTTTAACGTTAGCATATTATGTCTTTTAAAATTTAATGTATCCATTTTTTAAAAAGGGTATTAATAAAAAGGTAGGATGGGAATATGCAACCTAACGTCGCCCCATCCTGACTAAAACAGGAGCTTAACTTTGGGCTCATTGTATGTCAAGTGTGTTTGGAGTGAGATGAGTCAAAAAGTTCAATTAGTTTATTGTTATTTTCTTTTTCTGTGACTTATCTTTTTTCTGTTTTTATCTGGATTTTCCTTTAATTTACTATGTACACCTTTTGCGGCTTTAGTTAGTGTTATAGATATTTGAAATATCACTGTTCTATTCGGATTACAATATTAAATTTATAATAAAAGTTTTTCTTTAATTTGAATTGGTAATTTTTTTTTGGTAGTGGGATCAAAATTTTTTCCTTGTTTTTTTCTTGATTCTTCTGATACAAAAAATTTACACAGAAAAATTGTAAGGGTTACAAAGTTGGAAAATTATCGAAAAAACTCAGTCCTGGGAAAAAGGAAAACATTGATTTTTAACCGGTTATTTAAAAAAAAAAAATATAAAATAAAAATGGAAAATGCAACACAAACTTTTATAAGGTTCCAAATGAACAAGTTGTTTAAAAAAAAAAGCATACAAGTATTAGAAGGGGGGGAAAACCCCCTTTTTTTTACGAAAAAAGGCTTCTGGGCCAATTTTTTTGTTAAAAGGTTTTTCCCCTGAGGGGGGGTTAACAAAAAAAGGTAATTGTTTAGATTCGCAGCTCCACCTATTTTTGCCCATAAAAAATCGAAAAATTGAGAATTAAAAAAGTTTTTTTTAATGTTTTACTTTTTGGGGCATCAAAGTATATAACTAAAAATTTTTTTTAATAATTTGATTTTCTTAGAAATTTTAATTTAAAAAACTTAAAATTTCAATTTGCTTGTTTTTGCTAAAAATTTTATTTTTTTCCTAATGTTTATGAAAAATAAAACAATTGAAAAAAAATGTTAAAAAAAAGCATTTTTCGATTTTTTAGATTTTTTTTTTTAAGTTTGCAAAATTTAATTTTTTATTATTTTTTTGAGTAGTCACATATGTTTATTCCTAAAGTTTATCAAAAATAGATTTATTTAAAAAAAATAACAAATTTTTCGACTTTTTTTTTAAAATCCCCAAAAAACTGACATTTTTGTTTTTTTTTAAATCATTTGTCGTTACACGTAGAATATGAAACAGATCACTAGAAATTGCTGAATTTAAATGCATGCATTTTATTGACGAAAAAACTTTAAAAATATTAATTTTTTTTTTCCAAACTACCTAAAGAATTAACACGAAAAAATTTTTTTTAAAATTTTTCCTAAAATATTCGTAAATGCCCCCTGAAATAAAATAAAATGAGGAAAAAAAACATGTTATTATTTCAATTTTTGATTTTTTATGGCTAAAAATAGGTGAAGCCGCAATTCTAAAAAAACAAAAAAAGCATTGGCGTACCTTTTTTTTTATTTTTTTTTAAATTTTGGTGGGAATTTTTTAAAAATTTTTTTAAATTTTCAGTAAAAAAATTAATTAAAGGAATTATATAATTTTAAAAAAAAAAATCCCCAAAAAATTTAAAATCGTTTTAAGCAAAGGGGAAAATTAATAAAAAAAGAAATTTTATTCAAAACTTTTTTTCCCCAACAAGATGCTTTTTGTTGGAATACGTGGGAGATAATCCATTTGAAACAGTGAAGGATGGATGCTGTAAATAATAACGGGATTTCATGCTTAGCACCCAACTTTCAGTGGGAAAATGAAACATTCTAAACATAGGGTATTATGAACTAAAAAACCCCCCAGCTGCCAAAAATTTTTTTTTACCGAAGAACGGTGACAATACAAGATAATTTTTGCCTTAAACTACGTATTCCGCGCCCCTCAATTTTTGGAGCATGGTAGTTATTACTGATGAAAAGACATTTCAGTCGACTTATAACGGGACTATTTGGATCTATCGTCCGAGCAACACCAGGATTAAAGAACGACATACCAGCTTCTCGCCAGGCGTAAATGTGTGGGGCTGGATATATGTAAATGGTCCTGGTGTATGTGAGTATGTAAAGGGAAGGTTTTAGAATTCTATAAACATTTTGGAGAATACAATGCTTCCATATATTGGGCAAGGTTATCCTAACAATAGTTTTATAAATCAACAAGATAACTGACCAGTTCACATGGCTTTTGCAGTAAGGGAATGGTTTTAAACTCATAACGTGGAAGTTTTGCCATGGTCCACTTTTAGTCCACAAAATTCAAACGAGTTATGGCAAATAATCCTGAATTGCTGGAAAGAGCTGAATCCCAGTTTAATATTTTATTTAATATAATTTAGTCAAACTACAGTAGATTGGCCCAAGTAATAGATAAACAGGGTTATATGGTTAAATATTAGAATTAATTCCAACCTATTGTTTTGCTCTTCTTTTGTTTTTTATAACTCTTTAACTAAAACTAAATATTTACTAAGAATATTTATTTATTTTTATTTTGTTTATTTACATGTATATTTCGCCGACGCTAGGGCCTTAAATTTTTTAGAACCTATGATTTGTGATAACCTCCAACAAAAAATCAGTTTAGTAGCCGGAGTTACACAAAAATTGGAAAAGTTAAGTCTATTTCTAATACTTGTACGCCTTTTTTACGAATATAACTGTACCTATGAGAGCAAAAGTTTAGAAGAGAGGAGAGAAAAAAATCCCCCATTCGAAAAGTGATACAATTTGAATCCAACGTTTCGGGAATTTACGTCATGTGCACTACCACTTTAAAGTTAAAAATTGACAATGCGAATAAAACAAAATCCCGAAAAAAATGCTGTCTTAAGTTAATAGCCGAAATGGTTAAAGTTTGTAAGATATAACCCACACACAAAATTATTACATTAGAAGTGTATATTGCATATTTTTTAACCTACAAATTAAATATGAACCCTTACGTTCAAGCAAACTTATGTTTTTAAACAACCCGAAACAAAAATAAAATGAAAATTTCACTAGCCGAATCGGACGCTTATTACCGCATCACAAGTCTTATGTTTGTGCTTATTCTAATGGGTTGGGGTACAACAACTGTTCCTCTTTTTACTGTATACTCTTTGGATGAGGGTCGCTAATATTCCCTTACAACAACGTTATTGCTTTAGAATTTTAGTTCTTCATAATCCAATATATATTATAATATATTACTTTTGTGTAAATCCATATCCTTTAATGGATTTTTCACACCAAATGTATGCTTTAAAAGTATTTTTGTTAGGCAGCTGCAGGACGGGTAAGGCTAACTAGCTTGTGCACCTCGGGCGTCAAGAGATTTTGCTATATTTGCCGCTACTTTATCTTCTGCTTTATTAACAATTTTAACAACAACATAGGCTAGCATAATGCTGTTCCATAAAGCTACCTTGTAGAATTGGAAGCTTAAACATAAAACGGGAAAGATTGGAACGACGTTCCCAGTGCTCAAGAATCAACCAGGGGGGCTTAAGTAGAAATAGGCAAACTGAGGATGAAATACTGGTAAGTCTTAGATAACATGCATCAGTATTGTAAGCAAAAATTGCAGCAATAGAACACTTTGTCGTAGAGAAGTAAAAGAGCAATATAATGATATTGGTCATATATTAAGACCGTCACGAAACCATCAAGTCAATCAGCTCCTATAAACTCTGCTCTAGACTGTTTAAGGACTGTAAATTGCCCTTGAGAAAATTGAAATCTTAACAAGTTAACTGTGGCCTAGATCCCAGACCATGAAGGTCACTCTGAATATAGCTAGGTCGACATATTGGTCAAAGAAAACTCAAATAAAATCTATTATACTACTAACCAAAACCATCCTACCAAATATCTGATAGTCGTTTTAGAACATCCACCAAAAATTGGATTACCAAAGCAATGCTTTTCGCAGAATATTTCAGACTTAGTGTGAAGTTCATTTCAGACTTTAGGTCAACTTGCAAAGAATGTGTTTGACAAAAGACATTTTATGCGGGTTCTATCAATAAAGAACGAAACACGTAACTATGCTAGGCTTGGGGAAAAAAGCCAAAGCCGACAAGGCACATGAAGGAGCCCATGTCATGTTAATGAAATCTGCTTTAAAAAGACCGGCCTTGAAGCGGCACTCCAAAACGGCATGGAGAAACTACAATAAATATGGTAATGTTGCAGTGAAAATGTACCCAACTCCATTAAAAATAATCTAATCTACGCTAGTTTACGATGCGTATAGAAATACATACATATTACTGCTCAATTATTTAAGTTATTTTAATTTACACGTCAACAAAATTTAAAGCCTCCTAAACTACTATAAGGTTTGCGGTTTTCGACGGCAATTTTTCTTCTTGTGTCTCGTGGTCAGCCGTCAATTTGTAGAAGTCATTCTTGCGGCTATCCAGCGCAATATCGATGTTAGAGAGATAGTAAAGAGTTGCAAAAGTTTACGTGACGGTAAATGGAAGATTCTGATTATTTGTTACTGGTTTGTTGTTAATATAATCATCTGTTTATATAAAAATAGAAACAAATTCGGCAGGAAATACCGCAAAATTGCATATTTTAGTGCTCAATTATTTGGTAAGGAAATTTAAAAAATTTTAAAAAGGGAAAAAAAACCCTTTTTCAAAACCAGGGACAAGGGAAAAGTGCTATGCAGCAATATTGTAGGTTAAAGAGACACTTTTAATTAATGAGTTGGACAAAAAATAAGCTGTGCACGTTCTATTCGGAAGGGGAAGCATCTGTGGCACCAATGTAGAACGCTGTTAAGGTTTAGGTTTGTAAGACTTCCAAGCCAACAAGGTATATGTATAAAATGTTTTTTTATAAATAATAAAATAAAAAAATTTTTAAGATATTTATCACCCACCCCAAAAGTCCCCTGATGTAAAAGAGGGGTGGTAATACCCAACCTAAAACCTTAGTAGGTCCTTTGTCCCTTTATTTTGTAGGCGGGAGAAAAAGTGTTATTTTTTGATTTATAAATTAAAATGTCTTCATGGGGAAATTTCATTTTATTAATAGGGGCCCGGGTTTTTGGGGTCCCCAGCAGGGGTTCCCGTTTAATTTGATGGCGAGAAATCGAGCCGTCTCATTTTCTTCTTCCCCGACTCATTTTCTGTGAAATTTAAAAACCCATTTAAATAGGTGCCCCGTTAAAAGGGGAAATACCTCAAAATTTCCTTCGGGAAACTACACATTCCTTGGGAAACTTGCTTTTTATGGGCGGGTTCGTAGTTTCATACCATTTTCCCTTTTTTAAAAGCGATTTTTATACTTTTATGATGTCTGTTATCCGCTGCTGTCAATCCAATGGGGGGGGGCCCCAAAGCTTCGCCCCTGCATTTCTGTTTAACGAGTCGCAGTGTAATTACCTTTGAATGCCAATATTCTTACCATTAATTCTGTTATTTTGAGAGATATTAATGAAGATATGGGGGACTTTCTAGTACATCGTCCTGGAAGAAATGGAGGGTTTCCCCGGGGTAGTGCTTTTTTTGTCTGTATAAATACAGCTAGTATTGAAATGTTGCGACTTTTGGCCCTCCATTGAGATATGTTTTTTGTTTTAAGGTCAACTCATTTATAAAGACATTAAGAGATACTAAAAGAGTAACGCATCAACTTTAAATAGCGGAACATCATACGGCACACATATTATCGATCAGTACAATAGATCTCTATAAAATCTCACTTTATTGTGACATTTGGCTCTAACCAAGATTTATATTGGCTGTTTGGCTGGCCGGGATGAAATATGTTCGGTAGTTTATATGCACGAGTATTTAGATGACCTTCTAACTCTCATATATATTTTTTTAATGATTTTTTGTTTTAAATTTTAGATTTATTTTTTTTATTATAAAATATGTTGACCACCAGTATTTGACAATTAAATAGTAAGTTAATACTCACAGTTATATTAAAAAATCTTCTTTGAATACTTGTTGGATAGGACCGCTTTAGACGTGATCCCAGAGTATAAATTCTGTGCCTAAACAGAATGGATTGACCTGGAATGATGAATAAAGATTCTTGAGCCCAGTTATATAATACAAAAAGATACATTTTCTTTGGGCAGAGAGGCTCCTTAATAAAAAAAAAATCCTGTTAGGTACGACTACTAACCAAGACGGTCTTGGTCGGACCCGGTTCTCTCCATAAACCTGGAGTCTTCTTAATTTTAAATTAACTATTGTAATAGTTTTAAAATTTTTTTGGTATTTGATGTTTCTATTTTATTTTTTTTAAAAACCTAATTTTTAAAGGGACATTGTAAAAGTTTTAAAGGGGGAAAAGCCCTTTTAAGGGGGATAAATAAATTTGGTATTAATTTCATTTAAAATTTTAATTTGGATTTAAATTAAAACCCCGGGTTTTTTTTATTTTTTTGGAAACATTGAATAAACCTGTATTATATTATGATGTTTAAATTTCCCCTTTAAATTTTAAATAAAAACTGATAATTTTCAGTTATTCGGAAAAAAAAATTTTTAAAAAAAATTTTATATTAAAATTAACCCCTTTTTAAATATAAAAAAAAAAAAAAAATTTTTTTCAAATTTCAAAAATTATTTAATTTTTTAATAGCCGTTTTAAAATTATTTTAAGGGGGTTTTTTTTTAAATATTTTTGTTTTGGGGAATTTTTTTAAAACCCAAATTTAACGTATTTATTTTTATATAAAATATTGGTTTAATATTAAAAATTTCGGGAGGGAAAATAACAATATCATTTCCAATTAAAAAGGATATAAAATCCAATATTTTAAAAAATTTAAAGTTTTGGTTTTATTACAATAAACTTGGGTTTTTCCAAATTTTTAATTTTTTATCCAAATTTTAAAATTTACACAAAATAATTCCCCAATTGTAAACCTAAAAAACAATTATTTTTTTTTAAAGTTGTAGGTCAATTTTAATTTTTATAATATTATATATTATTAATTTAATTTAAAAAATTTAATAAAATTATAATAAAATTTTAAATTGATATTAAAAAAAATTTTAAATTTTAAAATAAAAAAAAGGAGGCCGTTTTTTTTTAAAAAATTGGTAAGAGATCCTTAATTGTTAAACAACTTTTCCTGTTTTTTATATCTTCTCAAATAAATGCTTTTTCGCCATTTTAACACTGCGTAAAAAATATTTTAAAATGTTTCTTTTCCCAATATTACTCTTAAAAAAGTAGCAAAATTTTGATCGTAGTTTTTTCGATAAAATCAAAAATAAAAGTTTTTCCCCAACATTTTTTTTCCGTGACATAATACTGTGATATATATATATATAGTATATATATATATATATATATATATATATATATATATATATATATATATATATATATATATATATATATATATATATATATATATATATATATATATATATATATATATATATATATATATATATATATATATATATATATATATATATATATATATATATATATATATATATATATATATATAAAATTGGGGATTTGGGGTTTTATATTGACCGGTTTTTTATAGTACTATTATTCACTGGTTAAAAATGTTTATCCCAGGTCTCTAGGAGCAACCTTTGGAGATATAACGTTACTTTGACCTGCAATTTTTCTATAAAATGTGCGGCCAATTGTTTTCAAACTTGGCAAACAGTACAGATATTAATCAAAGTTCACGACACAAAACCTCAACCCCCAAACACTCAAAAGTTCAAACCCCTAGGACTTGCTGAGGGGGTTAGAAGGGTTTTTGGGTATTCTGCCCGTGGAGACTTTTGATATATTCGGCTTAGGTTACTTATAGCTTTCTTGTGGTTTGGGGCTTCTTTTTCTTTTTTAATTTCGATCATTTCTTTTACTGTAAGATTTTTGGAATTTGAATCGCTTGTTAGTACTTTTGTTTCATTAAAGTCGAATTCATGATTTGTCAGTGCTTTATGTTTATGTAGTGCAGTGCATGCGTTTTTAGTGTATTTATGACCATTTAATCTGTTTCCAAGAGTTGTGTTGTCGTACTAATATATTTTTATGAAAATTTAAACATGAGACCAAATATTCCAAGATGAACATTTTTTGCTTAGGAACTTTACTTTTTAATGGTGTGAATAGAGAATTATTTGAATTTTGAGATTTATGACAAACAACTATGTTTGTTTTAATAATATGTTTTATTTTTGAGACAATCCGTCTGTATACAGCATAGCTATATTTTTATCATTTTCGTTTGTATTTTGCTTTAATTTCGTTCTGGTCTTATTATAAAATGGGTTATTTTTATATAATATGTCGGTATAGTAAGAAAAATATATCTTTGTTTTCTTAAATACCGGCGCCGATACCGGAATCACAACCCAATAAAAAAACGACCATATTCTATACAATACCAGATGCAGAGTACTCTATAAAATAGTGAATTAAAGACCATTGTAGAAATTTTAAACGAAATCCTGGTAAAGTTTATAAAACTTATATAGGTACATTAAATTTTAAAATTTTAAAAATCATCTAGCTAACTTTTTTTAGCTGCTGTTTCTAAAATATCTTTTTCTTTGCTGCCGGCTGCCGGTGCCGGTAGCAGAGTTACTGTTCAATGAAAAATAAACATTTTAAATAAAACATCAGGTGTAGAGTACTTTCTGTAATTGTAAATAAATGACCATTGCAAGGTTTTCAATGGGAGCCATCTGACCCGGTCAAAAAACAATACAAATGCAAATCCGTCACACGGAACATAAAAATCTTGTTTTACGATTTTAGCGGTGTTAATAGTTTCGCAATTTGCAACCGAATAGCATTTACGCACTGCCTTAATAATGAAAAGTTTAGCCATAAAAAAAGGGTAAACCATTAAGACTACCTATTGCCAAAAAAAACTTAAGCATTCACGCAACTGCAATTGTTTAAAAGTAATTTATTTTTTAATTCTTATTGTTTAATTTACTGGTAATGTTATTACTCAGATGCTTACTGCATCCTGTTTTTTTTAATAAATTAATATCTAAAATATTGATATTAAATCAAAAGTAAGCTATGGTTCTTGGTTACTTTTATTTTTATTTGTACTTAGCTTCTATAAATAACTATTGGTTTGGGCGGTTTTAACTGTTTAAAAGTTTAAAACAGCCTGAAATTTGCCTTACTGAATTCTTTTTGCGTGTGTTTAAAATTTTTGCACTTTGAAATTTATTCCTGAAAATACTAACAAAATAAAATTAAAATGATTTAAAATTAAAAGAATTACAATAAAAAGTACAATTATTGTAATTAACAATATTTTGATTTAAATTCGTAGACATGGTGGTTGATGCAGTCAACGACCGATATCTTATTTTGGCTGGGGACTCTCTTGAGCTTGACGGTTGGTCATTGTCCCGCATTTTTTCAATCAAAAGTATATGGTGGTTCTCATCCATCTGAATGTAAGGCGTCAGTGACTTGGTATTTGAGTGTCTACTTAGTTTGTTTAACTGTTGTTCTCCAACACCTTTCTTTGCAAGTTTTGATATGGCAGTTGCTCGTAAGCTATGATTCATCGCCTGACCTCTTCGCTTGTGTAGAGGTTCATTTATTCATTAAATTTCCTCCAACGGGTATGCTTTTGTACCATTTTCCTCATTGCCAGAAAGAATTCACAGTGAGAAAAAGTCGCTCGCATTTTATGTCTTGCCTTTCCTCATAAATTTCTTATATAATCGGATAAGGCAGATGTTCGGCTTTACTTTATTTATGACCAACCATTTCGAAAATGCGCAAGGATTTTCTTCTTCTTGAGTAGTCTTGGTAATAAGCGGATTGTACTCTATTTGGCCCATCTTCTGACCCGCGTGATCCAGTTTTTCTTTAAGATAGTTTGTTAAACACCTTGAGCCTTTTCCTCCACGCCAGATCAGCTCGTAAGATAAAACAAAAAACATATTTTTTTGCAAACCGTCGGAAGTTTCCTTTTCGCAAGCCTCTACCATTTTGATTAATACGTCGTGCTTTAGAAAAACTGAGCTTAGTTTTCTTTTTCCGGCTTCTACTGTAGTTGTTTCCGCTTAGCAGCTTTGACATCACGGGATGATTTGTACTGAATGTCACTGAATGGGTTGAAAATACTATTAAAATTGCTGCAATACTTATTCATCAACAATTTAGCGGTAACATTCTAGATAGTTTTGTCAGTGTAATCTTTATAGTCCTCACAATTTTGCTTTTTTATATTGAACGCCCAGTCTTTCAAGATATCTGTCAGTTTTGGAACATCAGTGTTTTTATTAAGAAGGTGCCTCCTTTCCTTGTAAAAAGACATGAATTGCCTCCAAACATAGTCGTGATTTGATGTAGTATTCTTTGGAGTGGCTTCTTTTTATTTCAAGGATATATTATTGGCCAAAACGAGACATTTTTGTAGTAAAATTGCGTCTTTGGAAAAGTCCAATAGCGTTGTTTACAAAAAACAAAGGAATCTACGTTACCACGGGTTATCCCAAAGTAAAGAAATGGTGATTAACAATTTTTTATAGTTAAGGACACTAAAATGAAAAGAATTTGACAAAAATGTTTTATATAGTGACCTGAAAAATTTCGTTGACATTGACTTTTTTGTCTGCTGTCACTCCATAACATGACGTTAATTGTCAGAATATGACATTTTTTGACGTTTGGTAACAATAAAAAGCCGCTTTGACGTTTCGTCCAAAATATAAACTTGCAATATTAAAGTAATTTAAATTAGGTTTTATTTTGAAGTTAACAGAAAACATAGATTTTTAAATATTTTTTTTTATTATATTTTGTTAAAAATACACAATTTAGTTGTTGTCGGCATAATTCAGTTTGAAGCAGTTGTTTAGAATTTACTTACAGTAGAGTCACTTGCGCGAGCAGACCTCGCGTGTCACTTGCGCTGGTGAATCGGTGTCAGGCACAGCACAGCTACCTAATAATAGCTGACTTGGGCCATGACGATGACGCAGGCAACCGCTAATCCATTTTGGCTCTTTCTCCATCACATAGAGTTATTTTAATGACGCCATGCTTTATCAGATGGAATACGGGATGGCTCCTAATAAAAAAATGTCGCTATTGATCTAGGGAACATCCTCACTGGATGAGAGAAGAATATACGCAATCTCCTGAAAAGGTAATGTTTGGGCAGTTTTAGTTGGAGTCCCTCATCATTATCGGTTTCATTGATGGAAATTTGAATGGCGATAATGATATATGAATCAAGACGGCTTCCAGGGAAGAAAAAGAATAATTATTTATCCAATGACAAATTTATTGCTGCGTTTTTGCAGCCCTCAAATATGACATTTTGACCAGGTTATGATTTACTATTAATAATGTCGGACAAAGAAACCAGGGGATGCATTAAAACCAATAATAAATTACATCTTTTTGTCCGGCAAAAATAGTAGTTCTTAAAGACAATCTGACAAAATAACCAAAAAAAAAAATGTTAAAAATAACGTATTATTCTATAATTTTTTTATGCATGGTAAGATGTAAATTTGAAAAGGAATGTAAAAGCATTTATATTTCATTTAAAATTTCCCAATGCATTTAATTTGTAAGGAAGAAATTATATTTTCGTCATTTTTTTTGTAAAACTACAATATTTTTAACTAAACATTTTTTACAATAATTTATCGATGGTAAATTTTTGCTATAGATAACAAATTGTTTAAAAATTCAAAATCATAATAAAACAATACGCGAATTTGTTTTAAATTAAATAAATAAATAAATGTGCATCACAACGCTAGATTGAGTATTTTTCTTTAAAGATAGTACTTATTATATTATGATTGATATGTTTTTCAAATTTTATATTCGGTGTTTCGTGCCTCTGATGTTTTTAACAAGCTATATATAAAAAATTGAAAACTTTCCTTAAATTCAAGTTTTATGCAAAAAGACTAAGGTAGTATTACTTGAATTTCTGAAGTGAAAAACTCTTTGTGAAATTATGTAGAAAATTTTGTGTTCATTTTCATATATGTAAACTGATTTATATGCATGTTCATATGAAATTTGATTATTACTGATTATATATGTAAATATACATCATAGCCCCTACTAAAATTTTGTGTTTTAGATTAGATTAGATTAGATTAGACATGTATTATTCGCAAAGCATAATTTTGCCAAAATGTCATATTTAGGATGTCGAACAACGCAGCACTGAATTTGTCCGTTTGATTACATAAATCATTGTTAAAAATTTGAGCAAAAATGGACTATATACGTATTGAAATACATAACCCCATAAATTCGGCAAGTTTGGGGCGTCGGACAAGCTGATTGTAGCAGGATTTTTGTCGGACAAAATGTTTTTCGAATGCCTTATCAAATCAGCTTAGAAACGAAAGAAAATAAAATATATATTTATCGTAAAACAATAAGTCATTAATTCGACTTATTTTAAAATCGTGCACTCGAGAAAGCAGCAGTATCGTGAAAAGTCGTAGAAAGAAGCTTTATCGGACTCGCCAAAAGAAAGCTATTCATAAAGTTTCAAATGTATATTAATCACTTGATAGGATGTATTCTGTACTGTGAACTTTTTCAAAATGTAAAGCTATAGCATATTTATAAATGTGTAAACCCAATTTCGTCTTCACCTAGCATTCATAACGAACCAGATAAGAAAATAGAATATTTCAAAGATTTGGATGTAATTTTTGATCAAAGTATACCCTCCAATGTACAACTTGATATTATCCTTCTTAGGAGCTACCGAATCCTGGTTTCATTAAAGGCTGCACGATATACATAGATGACACTAAAGCAACTACATTTTAATACAACCATCTAGTCAGCAGTATTATGGAAGGCCGCTTTGCAGCATAATAGGCTAAAAAGATTTCATAAAAATGCATCAACAAGTTATTACATAATACATTTTTTCATACTTAAAAATATCTTATGAAAGCAGAATTTGATGGTATTATTCTGTTTAATTTTCTGAAATAAACTCATAGATTGTGGAAGCTGTTGAAGTCCAATCTGTTTTTGGTTTCTTTTTGGGATACAAGTAGCAACAACTTTTCATTGGGCGTCCTCCTTCAACTAATTAAGGCTTACGTTTTCATTTACTATCCTTTTAAATTCTTTTATTCATATTGCAGCAACCAAGACCAAAACCCAGACCGCATTTTTGCTTGCAAGACCAAGACTGAAGGGTGCAAGGCTACGCAAGACTCTTGCACTTTTGCGACTTGCGTTCCTACTCGTATATGACAGTTCAACAATTTTCAGCATTATATACATGGTGGTTATTTTTTTAAATGGCTAAAAATAACGGATTTTTCTTGAGTGGCAGTAGATTCTTCAAAAAATTCTGAAATAGAAAATAATTACACATTTTAGGCACTTTTTCTATAATTTTTGTATGTTTAGTTTTTCACTACCACAAACGGTTAATAACGAGTCACACTATTGAGCCATGCAGAATGTAAAATGTTTATAAAGTATTTGTTCAAACTTTGTACGGCAAATGTTTAACTGATTTGAAAATAAAAAGTTTATATGAATTAAAACGTTTCTTAAATAACGTTTCTTTTGAATCAGAAACCAATATTTACATATCAGAATCATTTTCACGGAAATTTCACATCTGGTTAAAATTAATAGCCCTTATTTTTTTTTTTTGTTCACACAGTACACTGTTTTGTATTTGATTTATTTTTATATGCTTCTTTAAAGAAAATTTAAATAAATCTTATCACTAAACTGTTTTAATATGCCCCTAAATGTATAAAAGCGGGTTGTGTCTCAGTTCAACATTTAAAATATGATTTTTAATTAAATAACTTAAAAGTACGTGTAAGGTTAAAATTGTTATATTTTAAAATTTTAAAGCAAAAAATATACTCTCTATCTTTACCTATTTTTAAGTATTGAAAAATATATTTTATTTAAGAATGCTTGGTTTAAATTATTACTACCAAAAAAACAAGACCAGCAATACTCTTTCAGCAAGACCAAGACCAAGGCTAAGACCACGAGCAAGACCAAGACCACGAACAAGACCAAGACGAAGACCAAAATCAAGAGCAAGACCAAGACTAAAATCAAGACCAAGACCAAGAGCAAAACCAAGATCCTCTTTAAGCTTGCAAGACCAAGACCAAGACTAGCCCGGTCTTGGTCTTGGTCTTGCTTTACTCATCTCTAGTTATAAAAGTAGGGTTTAAAGAAAACCAAAATAAATTTTGGCGTTATTTTATTACTTTATAAGTTTCGATGCTCGAGTACCATGTGACCAAAAATATGCTTAACTTGAATCTTTCCGAGAAACACAAGATAAGGCTTAGTTTTATGTTTTAACCCTGTATCTTTTTAATGTGTTGTTGCTTCTGTTTACTTTACTTTGTAAAATATATTATTCCATACTGTATTATTTGCAAATAAATAAATTATTATATAAAAATAGATAAGTAAAAATCTCAATAAATCATCGAATTTTAAGTTGGAATTTTTAAATCATTTTTGACAACGTAACTCCATGTTAAACGATCTAGGTTAGGTCCCTTAATAATGAACGTGCATAAAAAATTATCTGAAAATTTACACCCGCCTTCGTGAAATGAATTTTTTACTGCGCGAGCGGGGAAAGAAAAAAGGCATATCGCTCGGGGCATCCCAGATAAATTAGTTCCGATACCCCGACCTTTTTGTTTTACTGTGCGCACAACGGAAACCTTTGGCTTTGATGGTTATTTTAAATTGAGATTGGAATGATGCTAAAATCGTAGATAGGATTGATAAAGTGTCCAGTTATCTCAGTGGGGACAAAGGTTGAGCAAGAAGTATTCCATTTAAAATGGGCAACGAAACAAACAATTTGTAATAAAACGTTACTTTGTTATTTCTGGAAATAAGGATACCGACTCACTATCGTAGGTAACTTGTAAGTTTGGGTGGGAATCTTTTAAGCGAGGCTGCTCCCCAAGGCCGCAAACAATGCCCTAAAAATGTTTTGTGTAAGTTTGGTGTTCCATATGATATGTCAAAAACGGTTTCAAATATTGCCATAAAATTTTGGTGACGCGGTAAGGTCAGAAGGGGGAGGCATATTTTACGTTGTTTTTGACATTTTTTCCTTTATACACTTTTAAGAGTAACTTTAAAATTTTAAGAGGAATGATGTGTTTATTGTTTTAAAATACAAATCTACGGTCTGTGTGCAAAAAAAAAGAAATTTTTCAAAATGCTCTCCTTCGACTTCCAATAACTTTTTTACTCTTTTTTAAAATAAATTTCGTACCAGCTCTAACAATGTAGGTGTCACTAATAGGGAAGCAGAATGGATTTGCTCTCTCATGCTATCTGGAGTTGTAGGTGCAGTAGCCATTACAAAGTCCTTTATTAAGCCCCAAAATAGGTCAGTCGGAGTCAAATCTGGAAAACGAGGAGGCCAGTTGAACCGACCATTTTGACCAATCCACCTATTTTCAAATATTCTATCTCAATACTTACAGGTCCCAATCGCATAAAGGGATAGTAATCCAAAAGAAACGTTTTTGGAAAGTTGTCATTTTAATGTCGAAATGACATCCTTATTATAGGAATTGTAGGTAAAATGGCTAATGAGAAGAATAGTGTAGGCTTGTTTCTTCGTTATAAGTTTCCTTGCTATCCTTGCTACGTATATGTAGCCTACTACCACGGAAGCCAAAGCCAACCCCCGTCCCTCTTGAGCAGCACTATGTCGACTTCTGCATCCGCAAGGAAGGTCGTAAGACATCGTCTAGAGCAGTGGCCAGTGTATACGTTAACACTAGAAATATGACAATGATTAACACTTCTTTGATAAAGAAACGAAACTACACTGGTGTTTTAAGTGATATCCACGTTTTCATTAGGGCAAATTTTAATATGTTATTACAATAATTACTTTATATAGTTAAATTATTACTTAAGGATAACTGGGAGAACCACGCCAAAATCATTTTATCCTAATTATGCACTACCTTGTTTTGCACACCAAACATTATTTTTTTTGTTAATTTTTGTTACATTTTTTTGGTTTTGTAAAATAAGCAGATTCTGCTTAATTTTTTTATATTAAAGTTCCTTAGATTGACTAGAATTATTCTCACCTAGCAATAAATAACTACCTATATATGATAATTTAAATATATTAGAACGATTATAATTCTGCATTTGTTAAGACAAAAGTAACAATAAAACTCTTCTACTAAAAACCTTGTTTGATACAAGTTGCGAAAACAATATTTTAGATATTTGAACTATTTCGCAACCTGCATTAAAAATAGCTATAGCTAGGGTACTAGTGCGGAAAAGTGCAACTTTTTAGACGTTTGTAGAAAAATAACTGGTTGTTTAATAGGTTTGTCGTTCGACAAAGGTTAGTGCTATCAGGTTTGTCGTTTTCTCCTTCAAAAATGATGGTACTTTTTTATGAACACTTATAAAGTTTCATGTAGCTCTGTCAACTCATTCGATCTTCCACCTAAGCTTTGCTCTTGGCTCTCCAGTTTCCTTTCTAATCGACGTATATCAGTTACTGTAGATGGTCATTCTTCCAGCTTCTACCAAATGCTAGGGTGCCCTAGGGCTCAGTGCTGGCACCCAGGCTGTTTCTTCTACACATTAACGATCTTCTCTCTTCCAGAATCAGTCCCATTCATAGTTTTGCTGACTATAGTACCCTCCACTCTAGTATTCAATTTCTTAAGCAACCATGTAATTCTGATTTGGAAAACAAGCGCAGGTCAATGCAGATATCTCTTTCATAAGACCTCAAACTTATCTAGGATTGGTGCGCCAAAAATCTTGTTCGGTTTAATGCCTCGAAAACACAGTCATGTTCGCTGTCGCGAAAAAGGTCTGCCAATGCTCATCTCTTACATATGATCTGCCAAGTTTTGCAGAACAAAGGGTCGTTTAATCTTGTCGGCGTTACTTTTAAGAAAAACCTCAACTGGCACGAACACATTACATCCATAGCCTCGGCAGCTTCAAAAAAGCTTGGATTCCCCTTTCGAGCCAGAAAATATTTCTCTTCTTTCAATCTGTACACTCTATATGTATCCCCCTCTTTAGAATATTGTTCTCATGTCTGGGGAATGGTGTCCCCAACAACACTTAACATTCTGGACTCCATTTAAAAAAGATCCATTCGTCTTATTAATGATCCAATGCTCACAGAAAGGCTTCCTCTTCTTGCCCACCGTCGAGCGGTAGGGGATCTGTAGCTCTTCTATAGGTATTTTCACGGCTTCTACTCAGAGGAGTTGGCCAGTATAATTCCTTCTCTGGCAGCTCCCAACAGAGCAACACGTAGTGCAGCTTTTATGCATCCTTTTATAGTTCAGTTAGAGAGGCCCCGAACTTTCCGCTTTCTTCGTTCCTTTATCCCTGGAGTATCAAGACTATGGAACTTGCTGCTCGCAGAAGTTTTTCCTTCTCCTCCCAATCTCCAAAAAGTCCCGTGTGAACAAACTCCCTCTCACCACACTTAAGACACCCACGGTACGTTAGTACTTAGGCATCAGCCTTCGTGGACTGTCCCAAAATAAAAAAAATACACCTTTTCAAAGATTATATGATGTCACAGTATTCTTTACAATGAAGTGCAGTAGTAAAATTCTTATTATCGGAGGATGTATCACCAATATAAATTCATACAGGATGGTTAAACGTGTATAAGAACTCACCGTGAAGGACTTACAAAAAGTGCAATAAGAACAGATATCATAGCAAAAATCCAGTACATGGTTTTGGAAGCTCGTCGATTAACCAAGACAGACTTGGTAAAGGCTCTATAGTTTTCATTAGTCAGTGTAAGCAATATTTTTGCTGAAGCTGGTGTACACAGAAAACGGTATACAAAATGGGTGCCGCATTTGCACATTCGAATACGGCTTTTTCAGCAATATTTAAAGCATTTTAGAAAGGTTTTAACATTATAGATGAGACTTGAGTCTACCCCGATAATCTTGAATCAAAATGAGAGGATAAGGAGTGGTGTAAACTGTACTTTAGCTCCAAAGCGAGTTAGGGTCCGGAAATAAGCCAGAAGGTTGCTAGTATCAGTGTTTGAGATGCAACAGTAACTGATAATGAGTTACCCCCCAACTGATAAAACAATTAACTTGAATTATTTGTACCAGCCAAATGCAAAAATTCATTAGAAAAAATCTGATTTGACATCAAGACAACGCACCCTCAAGCAGCAATAAAATATAGTACCAATTGTTGCATTATCCCAGCCTTTTGTCTGTTTTGGGTTCCTCTGACTTTTGTCTTTTCCCGACAAAAGATGTATGCGTGGGAAATAATTTTTATGAGACGAAGAAGTAATATTACCGTGGATGCGTATTTGGACAGTGTCCGGATTCTAGCTTTGGGAAGGGATCCCTAGGATTACTGGAAAGGTGTTTTCAAGTTCAGGGAAATTAAATTGAATGATAAAATATACTAACTTATGGTTTTTGTATCGAACAACAAAACCTATTAAACACCTAAGGATTTGTAGAAAAATCTTTTATACGCTGATGAATATAATTATTATGATAAGCATCAGGATTTTTATAATTATTTTTATTGCAGCAGACGTCAACCAAGTTGTTTTATAGTTGTGTCACCGAATATTATGAGACGTACTCTTTAGGTATAAATTATGGGAATTTATAAGAAATACGAGAACATACAAAACTATCTTAAGGGTGCTCAAGGTTTGGATGACACACGGCCTAATTTCACAAGCCGCTGACTCTGTCGCATCCCAGCGAAATATATTTAGATGAGTTGACATATCTTCGTAAAAATATTCGCTAGATCTCGCAGACTTGTCAACAAGTTAGTAAATAAATTAGAGGCAGAAATTTTGGCGATCTATAAGAGTAAGTTTTCGAGAACGTGATTTAGCTGAGCTCCGAGGTTAATTGTAAACTTCTGGTAGGCAAATGTATGTGAAGAGAATTTTTAAAGCGAGATTACTTATATTTTTATCCAAAATCTCAGAGGGGCCAAGTAAATGAAAATTAAGTTGAACTTTTAACTTAGTATACTGAAATATTGAGTTATCATGTTGAGATTTTAACGAACCATTTTTTAATTTTAATTTACGATGTTGCAATTTTATCTTATGATGGTGAAATTTTAACTTATTAAATTTCAACTAACCAACATGAAACTTAGGCGCACGGTAGTGCGCCAGGCTCAGTTCTGGCCCCCTATCATACCTTCAGTCTCGTTCCACATATAGGTATGAAATTTAGTATGTAAATTTACATAGGTGCATTACCCATTTGATTTTAAAAATCGCCAATTTTACTGCTGACTGCCTGACTGACCGATTAACTGACTGATTCATTGACTTATCAAAATTATCGAGCATTTCCCAAAGGAGTAGAAGCTTGAAATTTGGTATGTAAGTAAGTTTTAGGACACAAGTAAGGAAAAATTTTAAAAACAGGACATTTTGATTTATAATGCCTTGAAATAGGGCCCTAACACAGTATATTATATAGAATTTTGTAATCCGATTGAACCTGCGTTTCTGAGGCCAACAGGTATAAAATCCCACCAACCCTATTTTTGCATTCATTGAACTTAAAAAAAAAGCGAAGAGGTCTTACTAAAAACACCTATGTAAAATAAGGACCAAGTTCCTCTCCCAAAATCTTGGCCTCTTAAAGTACTGAGATCTCAAATTAGTCTGTTAGTTCTGTCCACAATTTTATTCCACCTTCTTTGATCAGCCTATATTATATAATAAATAATGCGGCAATCTCCTCATTTTTCGAAATTGGCTCAAAAAGTTTGAAGTCATCAATGGATAAAGCAAAATTCGGGCGACCACAGTCATCAAGAACCAACGAAACCGTGGATAGTGCTGTTCGTGACGATCCAAACCTTTTCATTCGTAAGCGTGCAAGTGCTTTAAATCTGCATTGATCATCACTACACCGTATTTTGTACGATGATTTAAAACTGCCCTCCTTAAAATCCAGTTGGTGCAAAAGTTAAAGCCTAAGGATTCCAAATTTATTCACCAGAGGAATTGACATAAATTACCTCCCTCCCGCAGTCCTGATTTAGGGCCTATTGACTTTTCTTATGGGGATATTCCCAATCTAGAGTGCACGTCAATAATCTGTAATCTTAGGCGCAGAAAAATTTAGGTTTGTTCCAACCCATGGTTTCAAAACTGTTAGAATCGATAACAACGCCAAAGTTGGAAAAGTATTTCTGTTTTTCATCGGGATAGGAATGACGGTTCGGAAACGATTTACAAATGATCTTAGGTTTGGTGTTAACAGAAAAGAGATCGTGTAATACACTATCACCCATGGGTTAAAATGACTGGACTGTGGTGACCGTTCAATAAAAAGTATTTTGTGGGTTCGAACAAACCTATTCACTGAAGAATGGCAACAGAGTTTACTGTTCGTTTAAATGTGTGCCGTGATTCCTAAACTATGTATTGTAATGTAATGATTTATTAATATTCTATCAAAAAATATTAACTTTTCTTTTATATGAATATATCAAATAAAAACTTTTTTGAGACACCATGTAGTAGGAAATCACTCTTTTTTATTTTGCTTTTTTTAAAGAAGTTTTTTTTGCTAAAATGTTAGCAGCGTTCCGGTTTATTTTGTGAGTATTTCAAATTCAAAAATCATATTAATAAAATTTTAATTTGTTGAATTTTGTGTTCTTAATTTATGGTTGATTTCCTTATGTGTTTATCAGACAATATCAGTAAAGGGCTGAGTCAGACTGATTCAAATACCTACTTTATACTCACATCTCAAGTACCAAAAATACAGTGTTCGGATACACAAGTATTCGAATGCAGAATTCGAGTACTTAGTGTATTTGAATACAAAAAATTTCAGGTTGTCGTGTCATGACACTTTTACCGGTTTGACGTTTGGTGTTAATTTAAAACTGCTTAATTTAAACCATCGTATTATTTTCCTAATTTATTACATGTTTTTCTTAAATTCTTGAGAATTTAAGGAGAAATGTAAGTTGCTAAGTTAAGATTAACAACGTGATCTACTGATTAATAGTTATACATTTTAATCTCATTTATGGGAGAAAGCAATTTTTTTCCATTAAAAAAAAGGTTTTACCCATTTATGGTTCTGGTAAGAATAAAGTAAAATGACTGATTAAACGTAGACATTTATTATTTTGGAATAAAAAAATTGATTAGTGGTAAAAGTTTATAATTTAGGAAAAAAGACTGATTACTATTTGGAATATGTTATTATTTATATTTTTCCTTGAATAAATGAATAATGTACAGGGTGTCCGGTTATAAATGTAACCCCCCATTAAATTTTTTATTTATCGTTTAGGAAAAAAAAGTTTAGTATAAAAGATTAGTGGTTCAAAATATTTTTTAAAAACCTTCTTTTCATCTATACAGGGTGTTCCAGAAAGTCTGGACGTGGTCCTACTTTCTTATTTCAAATGAGTCCCCTATTTTTTATTTGAGGTTTGCATTCCTCTTGAAATTCTAAACACATTTTATGTAGCATACCCTATGTCTAAATTTAATGGTTACATAACAAAATGCATAAAACTATAAGTTTTATCATTATCACGCGATATTGCTACGTATGTTGATTTCATCAAGTAGCCATGAAATTTGACATATCCGTCAAATGAATACAGGTAGGTCAAAATTTAGCTACTAACTTTATTAAAAATGGTAATTATAAATAATGGAAACGTTTTACAAAATATAAAAAAGCTAACAGTGTAGTAATTTTAACATTCTTATTGCAGTAGATGCTCCACATGACCGCCATTCTGTTTAATGCATTTTCTATAAATTCTTTCCTGTCTATTTACTGCGTTTCGAATAATATACCGTTTATTATTTAAAATTGCTACTTCTTCGGTTATTCTTTCCCTAATCCTATCTGAATTAATTTTTTTTTCGGCTGATACTTTGCCTTTTAAATATCCCCATAAAAAAGTATCTAAAACTGAGAAATCCGGGCTATGCTAGGCCAATTTATTGGACCCGATCTACCAATCCATTCTGGAAACATGGCGTTTAAAAATTGAGTTACTGGAGCAACATTATGGGGGGGAGCCCCATCCTGTTGCCAGATAATTTCCATATTGTCATTTAAATTATTAACAACTTCAGTTATAATTTCTAAGTATCTTTTTCCATTATAAGTTTGATGAAAAAAAATTGGACCAATTATTCTATCATTTAAAAGCCCACACCACACATGTAATGACTGCCTACCAGAATATTTTATTTCACGTATATTACGTGGATTTTGTGATACCCAAAAATGTGTATTTTTCTATTATATACCCCAGCAGTAACAAGGTTGCTTCATTGGTAAATAATATATTGTGCAAGTAATTTCTGTCCCTATTTATGTTGTTTATCATGTTCTGGCAAAAGATACGACGCGCTTCCTTATTGGCGTCAGTAAGCCTTTGAACTGGAGATATTTTAAATAGATGATAACTATATGTAATGTGACATTCACCCACTTAGTTTTTCCAAATCCTTTGAAGCATTTCTAAGCGACTCTTCAAGCTTTTCTGAAATAAAACTAATGCTTATAAGTATGTAGATATAATAAATTTTTGCTACAAAAACGTAAGGTATCGAATTTATTAATACAATACAGGTTTAAGTGAATATTATTGTTATCAAACCTTTGAAGTATAAAAGGATATTTAGATCATTATTTACATAATCCTTGTCTCTGGATATTGTTCTCTTTTTTTCTTTTAAATGATGTGATATATTCCACTTCATCATGGACTCTTTTAAATGTTTGTGCCGCCGGAACAACTCTTTCGCCGCCATACACACGCCTATATTCCCTTTGAGCCCTTTTTTGATTATAATTATTCCTAACATAAAATTTATAAATGTCTTTTCTTTCTTGCTCAGAATAACCCATAGTTAAGTAATATTATATTATGCTCAATGTGAAAGAAAGTAATTTGACGAACATGTCAAACTTCATGGCTACTTGATAAAATTAACATACGTAGCAATATCGCGTGATAATGATAAAGCTTATAATTTTTTGCATTTTGTGATATGACCATTGAAGTCAGACATAGGGTATGCTACATAAAATATGTTTAGAATTTCAAGAGGAATGCAAATCTCAAATAAAAAAATAGGGGACTCATTCGAAATAAGAAAGTAGGAACACGTCCAGACTGTATAAATATAAAAAAGTTAAAAAAATTACTTGAAACAGTTAAACTTTTATACTAAACTTTTTTGTCCTAAACGTTAAATAAAAAAGTTAATAGGGGGTTACATTTATAACCGGACACCCTGTACATATACTACCGTCAACGAATAAAAGAGAATTAATATTGGAATACCAATGCGAGTTCCGGAATTCCTAGCGCTCACTAAAAATAATCGAATACCCAGAATACCCGACTAAGCCCATCACTAGATTTTAAATTGTTATGCATGTTTTTAATAATAGTACGTTTCAATAAGCAAAATTGTTAATTTTTTTACATAGGTTTTATATATTTATATAACTTTATTGGCACACTCCGTATATCAAATATGTATGTAAATTTTAAAATTTCACTTTTCTCTACGCCAACAACATATCCAAAGGCTCAGAAAGGGCGCGGTTATAGAAAAAAAGGGATAAAACCGGTAATGTAAAATATGCATTTTAAAATTCCGCCCACGCATGCTGATATCACTTAAGGGTGAAAGAGCGGATAAGGGCAAAACCCGCCGAGTTAAAGTCGGGGTGAGTTTGAATCCCCTGCTTTTCTACTTACGAGGCGGATGAATTTTAAGGTATAGGCAAACAGGTTATTTTGGGCGCAATATTCTGTTTTCGTTTTGAATTCTTAGGCCCAGATACAAGTGGGTATTATACAGGCTACGAATAAACAAAATTAAAATGGACCTCTACACATGTAAAAAAGAATACCAAATGCTGTGCTCCATGTGCTGCTAATAGGCCAGTCAATGACCAGTATCCTTTCTTCTTCCAAACAGCCACCGATTTGCATGAATAATTGGATTAAGATTCTAATTACCCTCTAATTCAAAGTAGTCATTGTGTCAGACGTGCTTTTTCCCAGGGAGTGAATGCCACCCCTTCTTGGAGGGTCAAATTTTTTTTATCAAAAATAAGTTCGGAAATGGATAGATTGACTTCGAGTTCTTCGCAAATGAATATGTCAATTTTTCAACCAAAAAACCACGTTTTCAGACGGTTTTTCGCAAATAATTCGAAAAGTAAGCATTTTATCAAAAATGTCATTTTTATCAAAAATGTAGCTTATAAACATACAACAAAAACAACAAGAATGGTGGGCAATACAAACGGAGTTAGAGCCTTTGGAAGGTTGGTTCTTATTCGTCAAATGCCAACATTGAAAGTTTCAACGTAATATAACCAAAAACGATACATTTTTCGGGGAAAGCTCATAAAACCTTTTTGAAGTACTTGAAAATACCTTAATTTTTTTATAGAATACTCTAGCACTAAAATTAAGCGAGTTATGGCCAAAATAAAGTTGATCTCAATTTTTTTTTGATGAAAAAAATGTGAAAATCACCCCCTAATTACACCCCAATTGAAAATAATCTTTGTCACTTTACAATTAACTTTATTCATAATAAATTAAAATATATTATGTTATAAATATCAAATAACCATATTCTAAAAGTTAACTAAATAAATAAATCTATATTTAAAAATGAAAAACTTCATTTATGTATTTGTAATAGCTCAGGAAGTTTACCGGTTTAAAGTGCATATTTTAAAAAATGAGCTTAAAGTAAAAGAGACATTTGTGTAATTTAAAAAAAATAGCTTTTCTTCAAATAACTCAAAAACCCTTAATGATACATAAAATTTTGTAGATTACAAAATTGTAGGTTTTCCTTTACCAAAACTTTTCGTTTTTTTTTTGTTTACGTATCATTAAGGGTTTTTAAGTTATTTTGAAGAAAAGGCTCTTTTTTCAAAATTACAAAAATGTCTCTTTTACTTTAAGCTCATTTTTTTTAAATATACACTTTAAACCGGTCAAACTTGCTGAGCATATTACAAATACATAAATAAAGTGAATTGTGAAGTGACAAAGATTATTTTCAATTAGGGTGGTAATTAGGGGGTGATTTTCACATTTTTTTCATCCAAAAAAATATAGATCAACAGGCCATAATTCGCCTAAATTTAGTGCTAAAGACTTTTATAAAAAAAAAGGTTTTTTCAAATACTTCAAAAAAGGTTTTATGAGCTTTCTTCGAAAAATGTATCGTTTTTGGTTATATTACGCTGAAACTTTCAATGTTGGCATTTAACGAATAAGAACCAACATTCAACAGGCTATAACTCCGTTTGTATTGGGTCTATAGACATCATAAGACACCATTCTTGTAGTTTTTTTATAAGCTACATTTTTGGTAAAAATTATTTTTTCGATAAAATACTTACTTTTTGAGTTATTTGCGAAAAACCGTCCTAAAACGTGTTTTTTTTGGTGGAAAAATTGAAATTTTTAAAATCGAAAAGTAATGCCTTTCGAAAAAAACGTTATTGAACAAAAGTTGCTTAGAACTAGTTAGTCTATCAATTTCCGAACTTTTTATAAAAAAATCCACCTGCGAATTTGAATAAGAGGGTAAGTAGAAGCTAAATCCAAATTTTTATGAAAATCGGTGCTGTTTGGGAAAATCCGGAGCTTTTGCCCTTTTTTCTGTTCATTGATTGGCCTATAATCATGATTGCCAACATTAAATTTTCACTGTTTCCACTTAACAATTTTTTTTACAAATATGATATGATTAATTTTCCTTTATTTAAAAAAATAACGTAATAAAAAATTATAATTGCTGTGGAATAATAAAGACGCCCTTAGGTAAAGTGTTATAAACAAGATTTTTAGTTGTTTTTTTCATCAAACAACTCTTAAAACCAAGTGTATTTTCATCTTCTGCAATTTTCATCGAAAAATTAAAACACAAAATTTATTATTATGAATAAAAGTTTAAGTATTAAAAATACAATTTGTGAATTTTCGTAGTAATTAAAGTAATTAAACACGACCATCAAACACAAGTTGAGCAATTTGATCAATAGACATATCTTCCTTGACGTCATCAACACCTTCAATATTGTAATCAGCCTCAATGCCTTCCTCATGGAAATGCAATTCAACTTCTTTTAAAGAAAAAAAAGTCAACAAGCAAAAATCGGTTAATCCTCAAATTTCAGACTCTAATATTCGTAATCGTAATAATATACGTGCTATATTCCAGGTATTAACTGCAAATTGTTATATATGTATTATATTCCAGGCATTTCTTTCTGGTTTCTATAAGGCTTAACACTGTTGGCTTTAAAAAATGAAATATTTTTAAAAATGTTGTATTCTGATAATTACTTTTTCCATTATGCCGACTAAAACACCATTTTCTAAAAAATCGGGGATTTCGATGGTCTTTCATCATGGAAACACAAAAAAATTAACAAAATGAGACAAGAATAACGTTAAGTCTAGATATTTTTAGGCTAGATAAAGCGAATCTGAACCGCCGATAACGTGGTCCAATCAATTCGATGTAAGCTGCTTTACCTTAAAATAAAATTTCATTGGTGCATCGGATCAAGATGAATTAAAAATTTTATTAGAAACAATTCTGAACGTGCTCTAGCGCTTTGTAACGTACCTGCATCAATATTGCCTAACTTTAATTAAAAATGTGAACAGCATTGAATTTGTATGAATTAGCTACGACAACCCTTTTTTCCAAGTCATGACGTCATTGATGAGGTAAGTACAAACCCTCGTGAAACGTTCTATACTTCCTCGAATATTTCACTCATTGTATAAATTTTCTCATAAGACACGTTAAAAATCAAAAAAATTCAGCGAAAATTTTACGTTGCCTAGACAACGTGGTATTTCCACTTACTTACAAACACAGAACAATCGAACCTGTTTGTTTGTATTGTCAATTGGAAACGTCAAAATCAGTCAAAATGAGTCGATTTGGTCATGTACACGATAAAGAAATAGATAAAGTAATTAAAAAAACGATTTCAGTTATAATTTTTGATTATGTTGCTTGAAATTGAAAATTGTATTACAAAAAAAAAACATTTTAATAGTACAATACTCCCATTTTTCTCCCTTCTAGAAATATTCCCCTAAATACCGCTTGTGCATAAAAATAAACCAGAATATTTCACTCATGTATAAATTTTTTATAAGACACGTTAAAAATCAAAAAATTTCAGCGTAAATTTCACGTTGCCTAGACAACGTGGTATTTCCACTTACTTACAAACACAGAACAATCGAACCTGTTTGTTTGTATTGTCAATTAGAAACGTCAAAATCAGTTAAAATGAGTCGATTTGGTCATGTACACGATAAAGGAATAGATAAAGTAATTAAAAAAACGATTTTAGTTATAGTTTTAATTATGTTGCATGAAATTGAAAATAGTATGAAAAAAAAAACATTTTACTAGTATAATACTCCCATATTTCTCCATTCTAAAAATATTCTCCCTAAATACCGCTCGTGCATAAAAATTAACCAAAAGTATAATAAGAATATAGGTATAAATTTTTGTTTTAAATGGTTTTAAACGTTTTTTTTTGATCCAATACTTTCGAGACATGTTGAAAAATTTCCAATATTTCCATTTCCATGGAAATATTGGAGTATCTTACTCTATCTATAAGACTATCTAAAACTATCTCCTTTAATTCTAGACCAAAATCTCTTCTCTCAGTTGTTTGCAAGGTAAGGAAAAATTCAGGTATTCCTAAATTGTAAAGTTGTGTTGAAAATTGTGAATGCAAAACATAATTTAAATCTTCGAAGTAAAAACAAGATTTACAAAACCTTACTTCAATCTATGATTGCGTTTTATGTGTAAGAACTATATTGGTAGATTTATTTAAAAATACCCATCAAGACTTAGTCATGGTGGTCTATTTTTGCTGAAAAAAAAACTATAGAAAAATTAATCTAAACTAACAATGATCTTTAACCAGAATAGTATTTTTTGTGTAGCCACAGTTTCTAGTTAAGATAGATGGTTTACATCGCTGTACCAAAATATCTATTTCACACTATAATCAACATATACACTATTTTTAATTGTGTGTCAATCATCAACATACCCAATCTGGGCTAATAAAAGATGAACCTAATCGAAAAATATAGATATACCCGGTGACGTTGCACATTTTTTTCTTTGGGAACCGAAAAGTAACAGTGAACGGAGGCCCACGGTGAATGTCCAAAATTTAATGATGTTTTTTGTTGTTTGTTTTGCAATTTTTAGATGGTCTTAAAGGATGCTTGAAGTACATAATTTAATTATTTATTTCTTAGTTTCTTAAAAAGTTTGCGTGGTAGATATTAAATTAATTAGCAAGTGTAGAAAATGTCACTTTTCAGTGACTGACTACCGTTGACAGAATGACGAGAAGCGGAGTCCAATCATGAAATTTTCTGCAAGTCCGCAAAAGTCGATCTCAATTTGCTGCCAATTCTCTCTTTGATTTTTCTGTTATCTGCCTCTACCAAACTTTTTTAGGTTTCTTATCCAAAATCATTTTTAGGGTTAAGCAGATCCAGCGTATCTTGTCTTCTTCTTATACCAAAAATTTTTGCAGGATGGCATATCAGCCATCATATTTAAAAAGTGTGCTTTCACCTTATCTTGCTCAAAGAGTCAGAAGGTTGTCTATGTGTAACCTATCCCCAAGAAAGGAAATAATTATAGACCTATATTTTTAATCTTACAATTAGTTGTTTTTAACGCAATATAACATTCCAAAACTAAATTTTACGTAACAGTTTAAATTTTATCACAAGGCAAGGAACAAAGATCCAAAACGGATTTTCTTTTCTGTTACATAACTGAAACAAGTCCTTATGATGCGTTCCTAAACAAACTTGCTTTTTACGTTCTTTCACCTAAAGTTTGTTCTTGGCTTATTAGTTTTCTTTTTAATCGTCGTATATCAGTTTATGTAGATGGCTACTCTTCTGGACCTTACCAAATTGATGCTGAGGCTCCAGGGCTCATTTCGTATTCACATTAATGCTCTTTTCTATGACTCAGCCATGGATTTGCTAACAGCGGTACTTTAAATTAATATTGTATTAAAGCACTAAGAATGGGACCACTTCGGTACTGGTCCCGGTGTATAGTGATCTGTGTGTGCTTAGTCCATGTTGAACTCTATGAACTGACAGGTGCCTGAAACAAAAGAAAAAAAAACACCACAAAACCCAAAAAAATCAAAAACCATCTACGTTTTGGTGGCAGGGCTGCCACCGTTATCAAGATGAAATTATCTGAAAAATAAAATAGAAACTTAAACTAGATTTGGAAGAATTTTGGTTTAAAAATTTAGGAAATTCTAAGAGCTTTTTGAATATTTATAATGCTTTTCATAAATGACATTAGTTTGTTTTGACTAGTTATTTATAGTTTTCAAAAAGACAAAAAGGGTGGTGTGTTAATTGATTTTAAGTTTACCTGAAAACACTTCAGCATCAAGCATAGGAAACCATGTATTACTAAATTTAATACATATTGATGCTACACAGTTATCTTTATTTAATACTATAACAGATTCTGTTATTTTACCTTTTTTGAACAAGTTTCCTTTGATAAAATACTAGAAGCATTCCTGTTAATTGTGTGGTTGTTATCAAATTCGTGTTGATAGAGTGAATTTGTGAAATTCTGTGTTTTCAATGTATGTTCTTTTTTTATGCGTTGGGCTAATGGTCTGGAAGTTTTACCTATATATAATTTATTACATCCTTAAGGGATCCTATAAATAACATTTTTTGTTTTTTTCGTTTTTTGTCTCTTAAAAATTTTTAAAAATACCAGTCAAAACAAACTAATGTTATTTATGACAAGTCATAGATATTAAAAAGCTTTTGGACTTTCTCAAATTTTTAAGTCAAAATTCTTACAAATATAGTTTTAATTTCTTTTTCAGTTCATTTCATCTTTACAACGGTGGAAGACTTGCTTTTGATAAGTTTTTTAAATTGTTTGGGTTTTATTGGGGTTTTTCCTTTTTTCTTCTCTCTCTTCAACGAGAACCTATTGAAACATAAATCCCCCGCAACACTATAGAACATATTTACCAAGAATCTTGTCCAGTTTACTGCCATAAAAACAGAATCATGTTAGCTGTCACAAAGAAGTCTACCAATACTCGTTCTTTACTTATGAGCAACCAAATCTTGCAGAACATAGTTATTTAACCTTGTGGGGGATATTTAACACAATCACATTTTATCCGTAGCCATAGCAGCTTTAAAAAGCAGGGATTGGGTAAAAACATTCCAAAAAATATTAGTTTTACAAAAAACAACTCGTTAAGCATATTTTAAATTTGACAATTTTGATTCAAAGCGTCAACCATTGTTTCACAGTTTGTTTTCAAGGTAATAGTAAGATTTTTTGGAGATGTTTTTAAATGAAAATAATGACTAAATATTTCTAAAATTATTCTAATCTATTCTAATTTTTTTTTAAACGTCGACGTAAAAGTTTGATTTTTAATGCATGCTGTTCCTGTCCAAAATGTCGTTTTATGACACTAGTGTTAAAAGTAATTACTTTTGGCACTTGTGCTAAAAGTGATTTACTTTTAACACATATAAGAAATCACAGAAACGTAATACTTGGATCAAAATAAAATATTTATTCAATTAAAAGTACAATTACTAAAATACAATGAGAATAAGAAACTCCATGGCCAATCTCATTGGTGGTTGTTACAAAATTTACTTTGGCAAGATCGTACCCGGGCAGGAAGCAATATCATCCACCAAAATTTTGGACAAAATTTTATTAGCAATTTTCTTTTTCTCTTGTTACGAATCTTCTATATAAATCTCTGCTGCTGTACTGGACTTCCATTTATGTCTCAGATTAGCACCAGAGTCCGCCAACAAACTAGCCATTTGGGCAGGCATTTTACTAAGTTTGTTAATTCCAACTAGAGTTATGGCACATTTATTCTTTAAGCATCTTATAAAAACTCTTGAATAATTAATATTCACTGGACGTACTTTTTATAATAGTTCATATACAAGGTACCACTAACTCCAAAGGTTCGTTGCACATTAGTTTTTGTGTCTGGTATATGCACAATTGGTGAAGTTCTTAAATCTTCGATGTTATTTAATTTTAAATTACACAGTTCTTTTCGACGACAGGCTCCAAATACACCGAAAATTGCTGCTAATTTTTGCATAAGGTATATTTCAACCGGGGCTTCTGCGAGAAATTTGTCGATTTGTTCTTTTGTCAATATTTTACACTTTTTAGGTCGATATCCTTCACCCTTTCGCTTTAAAAAGGCTGCTTATGTCTTGATAATGTATTTTCATCATCGCCTTTAACATGAAGTAATTTGAACAGAGCGTAGACGATTTCCATATTCATAGGCGTGCGCAGGGTAAAGCTGGTGTGGGTGCCAAGATAATAATAATAATAATAATAATAATAATAATAATAATAATAATAATAATAATAATAATAATAATAATAATAATAATAATAAAACAGATATCCTAGTAAAGAACAGATAGAGGATTTTTTTGGGAAAAGGGCCCAAATAGCCACACCGCCCCCTGTAATATCGATGCTAGCTGGGTAAATGAAGAACATCAAGCCTGCCAGGAATACAGACAGATGCAATTCGTGCCATTTACCACCGAAGAAATATCTTGCATTATTAAAGGACTCCACAATTGGAAGGCGCCTGGACCTGACGGGGTCCAGAATTATTGGTTTAAAAGTTTTGGTGCACACCATCAACTGGCTGTTCTAATTAATGATGTTTTGCTTAATCCACAGAAAATGCCATTCTTTCTGACACACGGAGTTACATATCTCCTACCAAAGGATCAGCATAATACACTGGACCCAACGAAGTATCGGCCAATCACTTGCCTTCCCACGTTTACAAGGTGATCACATCTTGCCTTACACAACGTATCCAAGCACACTGTGAGCAAAACGACATCATTGCAACTCAGCAAAGGGGATGTGCCAAAGGTGAATGGGTTGAAAGGAGCAGCTTATTATCGACTTGTCGTCTGAACCCCAGGCCTACACTGGTCGTAGAAACCTTTTCGCTGCCTACGAGACTAAAGAAGGCCTTCGATTCAGTCCACATGAGTGGCTTGCGGCTATACTGAGGATATATAAGGTCGATAATTATATTGTGTCCTTTTTAGAAAACATCATGTTAACGTGGAGAACTAAAACCAACGGAAGTCCCCCCCAGCGACAACATCAAAACTGGCACTTTCCCCAATACAAGGGGGGAAATTTTCAGGGTGTTCATTAAGCCCATTGTGGTTCTCCTTGCAATGAACCCACTCTCACGCCGTCTTAACTCAATAAGTATGGCTTTAGCATTAGGAAAACAACGAAGATGTAATAAGGCTGAACCATCTGCTGTTTTGGATGACATTAAACTGATGGGAGCTAAAAAAAAAATCAGCTTGAGCAAATGCTCAAAATCGTCGAGGAGTTCTCCGGAGATATAGGGATGCGGTTCGGATTGAAAAGCCGCCCTAAACATATTGAGGAAGATAAACCGGGGCTTTAAATGCAAGACGGTCAGAACATCCGGAATGGAGGCCGAAGAGACCAAAGTACCTGGGAATGAAACAGGCGCAAAGAATCGACCAGCGAACAATGAAGGACGAACTAAAAACGAGTTTATCAGAAGGGTAAGAAAGGGCAAAACTAATCTAAATAGCAAAAATTTTTTAAGGCGCTTAAACATACGCATGCTCCGCACTCACTTACTCATTTGGAATTGTGGAATGGAGTAAAACTGACATCGATAAGCTACAGAGAAAGATTAGAACACTCCTTAAAAAAAGGACACAAACATCACCCCGTAGGAACTGAACGAACAACGCTTCCACGATATCTAGGCGGAAGAGGATTGGTGGATATGGTAAGCAATTAGACCAACAAATACTAAACTTACGTAGTTATTTCCATAGACTGGCAGATTCTTCCCCAACCCAAGAAATATGGGGCCGAGATTCAACACCGTTGCGACTGATGGATCGTGAAATGCGCAACACCATCAAACAGACCAAAAAGTCAAGCCTGGTTGGGAAGCCTTTCATGGACGTCACCCCAATGGGGGTACCCAAAAAAAAGTCGACAAGTTCGCGTCGAACTCTGGCTGACTTGGGGGAAGATTTCCCAAGACTGGGGGTTCTTATTGGCCATACAGGACCAGGTTATTCCAACGAAAAACTATCTAAAGCATATCGTTAGAGACCCGTCTATAGAGAACGATCGATGCAGATATGGATGTCAAACATCGGAGACAATCCAGCAATAACGGGGGGTTCCAACTTTTTTCAGCATCAGAGTATAAGGAAAGACACGATTCAGCAGCCAAGATACTCCATCAACAATTGGCAGAGAAGCAAAAATTTTTCAGATGAAAATTTTCCTTACTAAAAAGTATACTCCTGAACCTATTCTCGAAAACAACGAATTTGTTGTACTGGGATAGAACGTACTTACAGACCAAACTGTTGCTCCAAAGACCAGATATTGTATTGGTGGATAAAGTTGGAAGGAAAAAACACTGATCGATGTCGCTATCCCGAACAACAACAACTTACGGGAGAAATACAATGAAAAAATTGCCAAGTACAGAAACCTAGAAACACAAAAAAAAGACAGTGGGGGAATAACGTCCAAAGATCCCCATTATTTTATCAACCACTGGCATTATACCAAAGACTCTTTTACAAAACATCAAGGGACTAGGTCTCGGTGAACATCTGTATAAGGCTATGCAAAAGGCAGTGCTACTTGCACCGCTCGGACTGTCCGGAAATTTGTGGGGGAAACAGCCCCAACATAAGTCACCTAGAGCCCGACAACACGGAAAAAGGGTTCCCCAAAAGCTCAATCCTTTTTATATCTGAAGATGTCTGGGATGGTGAATGTTCCCCTTAGAGGGTGCAAAGCCGTGTGGCGAAATCAAAAATAATAATAATACAAGCATTGGCAGAATTATCTTTACCTGGAAATCTGTACAGACTAATGCAAAAGTCAGTACTATTAGATGCTACAAACATAGTGAGGTCGGTCCTGGAATCGTGATTACGTAGATGTTCACCTTGGTTAACAACCCGGTGTACATTGAAAAAACGATTTTAAATCTGCGTCAAAAAAAAAAAAAATAATAATAATGAAGTGACCGACATAACGATGCGCTTCGGGTACTTTATTACCACCTCAGACATTATTACGGCATCGACGAAACAGCAATTTTGCCATTTGCTCCCGGCGATATCGAGGCAGTAGTGGAAAATGACAACTGTCGCATATATTGGAATTATGCATTCCCAACTACGCATCAAATCCGCGCCAATAAACCTGATATCGTTCTCCTTGATAAAAGGAATAACTCTGTGTATGTGATTGAGTTCTCCGCCTCAGCGGAAACTAACATCGATATAAAGGAACGGGAGAAACGAGCCAAATATCAGGATCTACTTGGCGAACTTCGGAGGCTCTATCCGGAGTATAACGTGCGATTGGTTGTCCTGATTGTCGGCGTTTTGGGGGGCATAAGGAAAATGTGTTGGGGGAGCTGAAGTGTATTCCCGCCTGTCAACATTCACCCGAACAACTGGTGATGAAAATGCAGAAATCTGTTGTCCTTGGGTCCCTCCGTTTACTGAGGCAAATGAATTTGGCCGAAGATCACTGACCGAGCGGACGCGAGGAGTAGTCTTCGATACGGATGGCCTTCCGCATGACGCCCTATGGGGTCGGAGCCATGGGATACGTCATGTCGGATCTTTGTAAATAATAATAATGAAGTGAATATAAGTATGAATAACATTATATCGATAATAATACATTGTTATTAATAAAATTAATTAATAGGAATAAATTCTTAGGAATGTTTTGTAAATATTTATAAAATAATAACAAACCGAGTACATGATACATTATTTATTATAAAATCATTCCTATTTCATAGAGTACAATTTTTTAAAATTCGTTTATCACAGTACTTATATTAATATTTGCGGCTAATTCCTGTTCCACAAATGGAACCAAGAGATTTTCTAAACGTTCTTGGCGCATTGTGGATCTTAATTTTGATTTTACCATACTCATTTTCGAGAAGGTGCGTTCGCGTGTAATTTTTAAATCGAACCTTATCAAATAGTAATTTTTATATTTTAAATACAGTAATCTTTTTCAGTCTAGTGGGGTGCCACGGCACCCACGGCACCCACTGTGCGCACGCCTATGTCCATATTTTGGACTTTTCTTCAAAGTACGCAAGGAGCACTTTTTTACTGGCATTCTTGCCACTAAAGGTAGGATTATCCAGAAAAATTAAGTTAAGTTAACAAAAATTAAGTTAATAAAAATTAAGACATTTGTGTGAAAACATGAAAATCAATTTAAAAGTAATAAAAATTTTATCTTTTGAATATAAAAAAGTAAACTGACGAACTAATTTAATTAACTGGTTATCATCGATAACATCAAGTTTTATTTTAGTCTCAGACATTATTAAAAAACTGTTAAAAAGTTTATCTAGTTTATCAAAATAAATGAGCTTATACTGAAATTTGTAATCACTTTATTTCATTATAGGTGTCAAAATTAAAAATCGACGCAGAAATCGGCGCACAAGGTTAAAAAATTATTAAACACTTAAGAAATATAATGGTTGGTTATCTTTTTAACTTAACTAAACTTAATTTGGGTGTATAATTGAAACCATTTGATCCCATAATGTTTATCTCTTCTTGTGCTACTTAAAGTTATTTTAACTTAATTTTTCTGCATAACTCTAATTTAACATTTTTCCGATTACACCATTTTAAGAAACGATCGTGTGTTAATTCTTATTGTTGATTTGACTTACTAGGTAATAATTCAAAAGTAGCTTTATTGGCAGCTTCTTCGGTTTCCATCGGGAGAAATTCATTTTCTTGATCACTTTACATCGAACAAGAATTCGCGATTATTTGATGTTATTTTTTAACCAAGACAAATCAACAAATTCGACTTTTTTTACCTTAGCAACTTATTTCATAAATTAAATTTCAAAAATATTAATAATGTCGACGATAAAAAAATCATTACCTTTAAATGGTGTTTCTAGAAAAAATAGTGTATGATATAAGTGCTAAAAGTGACATTTTATTTTGTTCGAAGGCATGGAACACTTCGCCTTCGGCGTCGTGTTTCAAATTTCCCGTCTCACAAAACAAAATGTCACTTTAAGCACTTTTATCATGAATATCTATTATTTTGTAAAATTATAAGTGTTTTATTATCAAATTATTAAACTTGATCGGTAAAATCAGCTTTAAAAGTAGGAATTTTAGAAAATAATTTGCAGTTTTAAGCTTAGGTCAAAGTGGGGCTCAAAAACTAGTAGTTTTCGCAAAAAACTAACTTCCCATATTCATTTCATCCTTGTTTCGTTAAATAAATATATTTATGAAGAGTTCTATTTATAGGCGTGCGCACAGTGGGTGCCGTGGTTGCCGTGGCACCCCCACTAGTCTAAAAAAGATTACTGTATTTAAAATATGAAAATTATTATTTGATAAGGTTTGATTAAAAAAATACACGCGAACGCACCTTCTCGAAAATCAGTATGGTAAAATCAAAATTAAGATCTACAATGCGCCAAGAACGTTTAAAAAATCTCCTGGTTCCAATTGTGGAACAGGAATTAGCCGCAAATATTCATATAAGTACTGTGATAAACGAATTTAAAAAAATTGTACCTTATAAAAGAAGAATGATTTTATAATAAATAATGTATAATGTACTCGGTTTGTTATTATTTCATAAATATTTATCACACATTCCTAGGAATTTATTCTTATTAATTTATTATTAATTAATTTCATTAATAACAATGTATTAATATCGATATATTGTTATTCATAGTTTTATTTACTTCATTGTTATTATTATTATCTCGGCACCCACACCAGCTTTACCCTTCGCACGCCTATGGTTCTATTTGGATTATAGGCGATTAAATTAGAAAAATACCGTTTTTTTTTCGGTTTTGTTGACATTTTGTTCATTTAAAAAATATTCCGGGCCTTTCTTTTTGTGTAAATTTTTCTGAAGGGTTTCTAGCTGGTCACTTAGTACATTTAGCATCCTTTTTTTAACAGATAAGGCTTAGTCTATAATGCATGAGAAGATCTCTAAAGATCTATTAGAGTTTTTGTCGACTTTTAGAATTTCTAAAGAAAATACCTAAATTTTGAAAAGATTATAGTTATAAGGTTTTATTTCTAATTCCGTTACCGCTTTAGTCAGTTAAGTTACCTGAAGTTATGTTCGGGAAGTACTTAGCATGTCAACTGTCTAATCCTAGTCGGACAAGTACAAACATATTATTTAAACGAAGTGTATAAATACCATGTTATCTTTTTTAATCTTCATGTATTCACAGTTTCTATTAACTTTTACATTAAGTAGTCTTTCATGGGATTTAACTAGTAAAAGACACTATGCAAGGACAGTTTACATGTAATTGTGTTAGGAAATTAAATACAATAAAGTAGTACCTGTACCCTTTTTTAAAATACTAAAGGGTTGCTGATAAATTACCAGATGATTTCTGAAGGTTTTGTGAACATATTATGTATTGCTGCTCTTGTCATTTAATTTCTTCGTGTAATATTTTGATATAGGTGGGTTATTTCTTAATAAGTGGGAATGTAGTTTTCGTTTGACCAGAGCTTTTTTTTAAATTCTACTATTTTGAAAAATAAAGAGAAAAAAATTACTGCTTTTTTACATAGCCGCCTTTTTGCTTTTTTGCAAATCGCCCTCATTTTGTATTTTTTAAACATAAATAAAAACTGTTAAACAAAAACCCAATGGTAAATAGGCAAACCTCGCCTACGGCTGGGTTTGCATTTACTTAAGGGCGCTAAAAACAATTACCACATAATATATTCTATTTTACCTACAACCATAATAAGATGTCCACGAAAAGGTGATTGAAGAGGAAAACTTTTATTATTTGATTTCATATGAAAAAAGCTACTCTGATAAAAAATTTTGCTACTTCTTAATAAGATTGAAATAGAAACATTTGACATATTTTATGCACGCGTGTTCAGAAAATTGAAAAAACTTAAAATGTATCAAGAGTAAATGCATTTATTTGTGAAGATATGGAAATCAAAATATACTAGGAAAAAAAGAAGTTGTTCAAAATTAAAGGTAGTCTCTAATGCAATTTTCAAAAAATCGAGCCTACTTTATTTATTTGTAACTAAATTAATTTTAATACCAATTTAAATTTTTAATATTAATTTTATCAAATTTTTTGCTGTTAAGTAAGCTGACGTTTCTGCGGCTAATAAATTATAAAAGCGAAATGTCATACGGCTTGTCACTATCAACGCCTACTAGTACAATAAAGAGTTGTTAATTTGGAATTAGATAATATTAAAATAATTTTAATCACAAATTAATAAAAGCAGCCGATTTTTTTGAAAAAAGATATTAGGAACTATCTTTACTTTAAAAAAACTTTTTCTCATAACTTATTTCCATATCTTCCAAAAAAATTTTGACTTTGAAATTTAAAGTTTTTAATTTTTGAATACCCGTTTTAAAATTTGTTAAATGTTTTTTATCCCAATCTTACTAAGATAGCAAAATTTTAGGAGTTTTTGATAAAATAAAAAAAAAAAAAGTTTTTACACCACCTTTTTCCCTGGACTACTGGGTTTCCACGGAAAAGGTGTGGAATCGGAAAAAATTCTTTATTTTTAATTTTATCGAAAAAATTACTTGTAATAAAAATGTTTGTGCTTCTTAATAAATTGGATAGAAACATTTAATATATTTTATATGCGGTATTCAGAAAATTCAAAAACTTTAAATGGTTCAAGAGTCAAGTGCAATTTCAGAAGATATGGAAATAAGTTACTAGAAAAAGTTGTTTAAAGAAAAGGGTCTCTAATACCCATTTTCGAAAAAATCGACCACTTTTATTTATTTGTGATTAAAATTTTATTATAATTAACTAATTCCAAATTTTTGTACTAATAGGCGTTGATAGTGACAAGCTTTATTGTACTTTGCTTTATAATTCATTAGCCGGGTATCGTCAGCTTTAAATGCTTATTAACAGCAAAAAATTTGATAATAAAAAGATATTAAAAATTTAAATCGATATTAAAATAAATTTAATCACAAAAAAAAAAAGTAGGCCATTTTTTTCAAATATTTGGGAATAGAGACTATCTCTTAATTTTGAACAACTTTTCCTAGTAACTATTTCCATGTCTTATCAAATAAACACTTTACTTGTACCATTTTAAGTTTTTCAATTTTCTGAACACCGCGTATAAAATATATTAAATTTATGAATCTTACTTTTTAGATAAAAATTTTTTTTCAAGAGTAGCTTTTTTCGATAAAATCAAAAATAAAAAAGTTTTTTCTCTTCAACACCTATTCCATGGACATACTGTAGATACTATTTTATCCACAACCGTTATATTTTATATCCGTTCCAAAAGTATTCCATCGTTTCTATAAAAACTGTTTGAGTATCTTCAAAATTTGACAAAAAATTTTAACCAGTCATTTTTCAAATACAAAATCACAAAACATAATTGTAAAACTAAGGTTGCATTGTAAGGTCAAAATGGCAATAACAAATTTATGGTTTCTAATGTAGCCTCTGTCAACTTTTATCTTTTTTAAGGTTCAATAAAAGTTGTTGTACTTACCAATTTAGTATTTTTACCAAGATTTTCTAAAATTATAAAAAGAAAAACACTGAACCACAAAATTGCTAGTGCGGTAAAGTGGTAGTTACCGCACTAAGAATGGTGCCTGTAACTCTACTTACCGCACGTTAAATAAATATGTAGGCTTATAATAATTCGAAATCCCATTTATCGTGTTTGGGTATATGTATTAAAAGTACTTTGTAATAAGTAAATCCGCCAGAACAACAGCCAACATCTAAACATCGTTTTTATTCCAAAAAAAAAAAAACATAATTATAGCATTCCTGATACATAAAATATTAACAAAATTTGCATTGTTTTAAATAGTTGCCGTTCTAAAAGTACTAATTTATTGCGGACCTTGTTATAGACCAATTAATTCCCAAATACATTAAATTTTATGTTTTTAATTTACAAAGAAAAACTTTGATAAAAAAATAAATTTCACAATTTGGTCTAATTATGTAAAAACATCATATTTTGATCCAACAATAAATTAAAAAAAAGGAAAATTTAGCTTTTCGTTAAGGCAAAGTTTTACAATTTTTGAATTTGGTTTTTAAATATTACAATGTTGTGTTCCCTTAAATCTAATTTTTTGAGGCCTTTATTTAAAACCAAATCTAGGTTTCCCAAATACAAAAAGTTCTTTTCAGTAAAAATTTCCCCCACCCCCAAAGCTTTTTAGTTTTTAAATTAAAATAATAAAAATTTTTCAAAATTTTTGGTTCTATTTTATGTATGATAAAATTGCATCATATTGCTTAAGCAACATCGTGGAAAATACAAGTCCCTTTTCTGGAAAGGTTAATTTTTGATATTGGTTAATATTAAATAGGCCCTTTAACTGTTATAGCCTGTATCTTAATCTAGGTTTTCAACATCATTCAAAAATTTTAACTTGCAAAGCTGCTTATTAGATTTAATTTAAAAATTAGTTTCAACTACTTTTTAGTTACTTGATTACTTTATTTCAATTACTTTCCGGAAAAGGTAATTGTATCTGGATTATCAATTAATAGGATAATGTAATCGTAATTGGTAATTGATTTTGACACATTCCAAGTAATTTAATTACTTAGAAACTAATTAGATTACTTGTAAAGTAATTAAATTACTTAGAAATTAATTCAATAACCTAAAAAATAATTAAATTACTACGAAAAATTCAATCACCACCACCGTTGTTATACTTTTTTTTGTGGAAAAATCTGTTAATGGTTGGAGTAGGATAAAAAGTAATTTTTATTTGAGAGTCCATTATCCACCGCTGTGTTCACACGTCGTTGTCGTGGTTGGGCCCAGTAGGATCTTTTGGAACATGCGCTAGAATTGCTGGTTATCGGCAACTCTTTTGGCTAGCGTATGGAACGGGATCCAAAGCTAAGATGAACACAAGGCTTAACTCAAGTTGTTAGCATACCGTGCTGATGAGTGAATGACATCCTGTGCCTTAAACAGATGTCTCTAACGGTGCCTCTGAGATACAGGGCAACCTCTCAGAGTATCTAGCCTTACCGCGGTAATGCGGGGCTCTGCCGTGGTGGACTATTACTTCCCTAGCTCCAAACAGATAGCGGACAGAACCGCTTTCATAGGAAAAAAGTGACAAAGGAGCGCTGACCGAAACGGATAAATCCGTTTTGAGAGGTGCCACCCAAGGTCACAAGCAGACAAAGGTGCGCCGACCGAAACGGGTGAATCCGTTTCGAAAGATGCCCCTGAAGTCACCGGCGCCTGTTTTACGGGGAAGGGCTAATTCATCCCGAAAAACGGGTGCTAAGAAAGGGATCCCTAAATCAAACAGAAGGCGGACAGAACCGCCTTTATAGGGAAAAGGTTCCCTGGCTTTAAACAGAAAGCGGATAGAACCGTTTTCATGGGGCCGGAGATGCGGCCTCAGAAGGAATATCTGGTTCCTGTAACAAGGACCTGGTAGCTACCCACGTCACTAGACCGGGAGAGGAGGGCATGACGGATCAATCGTCTGCTCGTCATACTCTCCAGGAGACAGGGACACCAGAACACATCAGAACACATATTGTGCTCGTGTCCGGTAGCGACACGAGTAAAAGGAGATGTAAGAACTCTCTCCCAATCTGATATCGGATTCATTAGAGGTCTGATTCTATTGGGAGAAATATAAAAAGGTGTGAGCCACAATAGACCGAGCTGTCGCAGTGGAGGGCGTAAAAAGTCCACTCACTTTAAACCTAAACATATACCTAAACCTAAAGTCCATTAAAGTTTAACTTGCCGAAAAAGCATTTTGAATAGTGTGACGTGTGCGTATGATGCATATAAGTATACATGTTTTATTTGTTTAGTGTAGCGTGTTTAATATATGTGGTAATTTAAATAGAGTAAGTGCTAAAATATTTAATTACTTTTAGTTTTAATTGATAATTGAATTACTTTTTTAAAGTAATTGCGACAGCTCTGTACACTTGGTCTAAATAACAAGACAAGTTGTTTTTAAATGAATTACATTTTTCAACATTTTAATTCTTTTGTCGCTCCCTAATATTGTAAGCAATAAAGAATAACAAACTTAAAAAAATAAAATTATATATCTCTTAAACAAATCTTGAAAATAGAAACAAACCATGCCACAGGTCACGGTCCACGGTAGGCAACCAAAACAAAGTTTTTTAAAACAATGAATCAACTGCTACTTAAACAAGGTGATTAATAAACTTGCTGTTCGATCCCAAATACTTTTAAGAAAATTAAAAATATTTCTAAATAATTTATTAAAGAAATGCTATAAATAGATAAACGTACCAGAAGTTAGGGAGTCCGGGTGTTGGCAGTTCACAAGGTGGTCCTGAACGTCAGTAGTGTGCTTTCCAATGTGAAAAGGGGAAATTCGCTTTATATTGGGTGAAATCTTTCTATAGTTTACCGGCCCCATTTTTTTCAAGTATTATCGTGCCCATATAGATACTGCAGTCCTGTAAGTAGTGCAAAAACTATGAGATCAGCATAGATATTTTATTTTTATCCTTCGTATTTTATACTTTAAAGTAATAATCATGTTCTCATACGAATGGATGGTTGTTTTTTTTTTCATTAAACGATAAAACCGCCTTTAGAATTGTCTTTGAAAAGTCAATAAATAGTCGGAAATAGACAAAAATTATCAAAATACCACATTAATGTGGCAGGGAGGATTTTTATGCTGAATAGTGTTATTTATTTTAGTTAGACATTTGATTCTTTAACTAAAACAAACGATGTTTTTATAAGTAACTTGGGAAAAATCAATATTGCGTAAAATTTTTAACGCTCTAATTAGGTTAAACGAGACAAATGTAGGTTAACAAAGTTGATTTAAATCGATCAATTTTGACGTAAGGAATCTGCCATAACATTTTGAACTCGTATTGACGACACTTTGTATTGTTAAGTGTTATGATAAAAAAGTTCTTGTATAAATGTTAAAAAGTTATATTAGCAGATTTCAATTTTATCAACAAGGACGCAAAAAGAACACAAACCAGCACTACCCAAAAATCTAATAATCCTTTTCCGAAAAATATTCATAGCCTACCACTAATTATAAGTCTGCCACGGAACCCGGCATTATAAAGAAGCAAGGGCGGTACCAGGCGAAAAAAAATGAACATCGGAGAGATTAGATGCTGCATCATGGACAGAGTTCATTAAGGATAGGTTCAAAACAGAACCGTTGTTTTAATAATAAACTTTTTTACAACAACCAGAGTTAATAAAAATATTTTAATAAATTAGTTACTTACTTAGTTTCATTTACGTAAATATTTGATGATGGTATATGTGCGCTTAAAGATCACCTGCTATGAGTAGCATCATCGAAGTTAACTTACTAGAATTAGTAAACAACAAATTGGTTTGAATATAAAATTTAAAGCAGAACAAAGATTGTAAAACTTCTGGGTTGCCTTCTAATATATTAAAAAAAATTAACACTATTTATTTAAACTACGTCACCTCATAAAAATTTTGTAAATTTTCTAAAGCCTGTTATTTTTTGCTCATATTTATTTGGTAACACTGGCGAGTCCCTAATATTATACTTTGGTCCAAATTAAACTAGTAAAATATTTAAAAACCTAATAGGTCAACTAAAACATTATTGTCGACTTACAAATGGTAATGACATTTTATAAGAGGGATGTACATTGAAGTGTGTTTTGTTTTTTTAGAGAAAAGGGGAGAAGAACAGTTGTCGTACCCCTATCCATTAAAAATGATACAATTTTATTCCCTAACTTTAAAACCAAAATTGTTACAAATATAAAATTAATTTCTATTTTGCTTTTCATTTAAATTCATCTTAATAACGGTGTGTCTAAAGTTATTATAAAACCCACAACCAATTATTCCGAAAAATATTACATTAAAAGAACCATGTTGGTGTCCCACCGAATTTTTCCTTTATAGTACAGTCACTAAAGGTAAAAATAGGCTTTAACCTCCAAAGTCTGTGAACCTTCATCAATATTCATAAAAATTTGGAATCCAGCTTATTTTACCTCTAATTTTACAAGTCACATGTGCTAAACTTTCGCTTTTTGCATTTGAGGGGTGGGACTTTTGCAAAAAATTGAAATAAATGCAAAATAAAGTATTCAATCGGTTGAAATTTTATTTACTTGATTAGAATAAAGATTTAAATTTTAACATTTTAAATTATGATTTTTAATTTTCAATAATTTTTCAACCCTCAGAGACCATCCGAAAAATCATAATTTTTTTGTCGCCCTAAAATATCAAATTGCGCAATAATATTACACTAAAAATTTGTTTACTGCTTATAAGATAATTTATTAATTTACTGCAATTTTTAAATCCTTAAAAACCATCCCTTATCTTGAGATAATAGAAACATATTTTTTAGCAGCTTTCATCGTTTCATATGCGCATAAAAATCGATTTTACTGAATATAAGATTTATTTATTTATATATTCAAACATTTCAACACATAAAAAAACTACCCTCTATTATTAAATCAATAAAAAAAAATTAACAGCTTTAATAGATAATTAATTACAATATATGAATAAACAAAAGTTTTATTTACCTTTTGTCAAATGCAATGAATACAAATTATTGAAGCCTAATTAATGAAAATTTTAACACTATTTTTATCAGAACTATTATCAAAATCAACTTTTTTTATGTTCAATGGGAGGACAATTCTGACATTTGTCACCGCTGCATGTTCCACTTATTGCATTACAATTAATATTAACCCATCCTCAATCAATTGGACGAATATTTTTATTACTAACCTATATCTGGGTCTGTAAGTAAACCCTCTTAATATATGCACCAACTGTTGGAACAACAAGAATATGCGATGGGTTTTTTCACAATAACTAGGGTAATTTTGACGTTATCGGATTCATAAAAAACCATTTTAAATGTAATTTCATTGACATCTGCACTTTTTAAAACACTTTATTTTAAAAAGTTAAAGGGTTAAAGGGCCCGGGTCAGATGATCCTCACAATAAAATTTAAACTTCTAACGATAATATCTCGGTTGTTTTTATCCTATAAAAGTAAGAAAAAAATGTTAGTTAGAGAAAAAACTAAATTTTTGTTCTTTACCATTTTTAGTTCGGAGTGTGGTTCGATGCAGATTGTCACAGACTTAATGGAGAAAAGAACGAAGCAAGAATCAAGATGTTAAAAAACCCATCGGATAAAAATAAAAAACTTATGAGAAAAAAGAAAAGAGAATTACAAAATAAACAACTACATGAAGTGAAAAGAGATAGAACACATGGGAACACAAAAAAATTCTAGAAGCAAGTGGACACACATAAAAAAGGATTTCGCCCAAGAACCTCTACAATGCTTAAAAGAACGATAATGGTGAACTTATGACTGGCAAATAGGAGATCCTTAATACCTGGAAAGAATACTTTAACAGCCAATTCAATATAGAAGACCGGATATATCAAGAAAAGGATAAACGACATATCGCTGAAGTCTGGGTTGACCCACCATTTAGAAAAGAAACAGCTCAAGCCATTAAAGAGCTAAAAATAATAAAGCAGCAGGAAGAGTGCCTAAAAGAGAGTGAACAGAAACTAGGAGATACCCTACATAAGCTAATACAAAAAATATGGGAACAGGAATCGATTTCAAATACCTGGAAAGAAGAAGTTATTATACCAATACATAAGAAGGGAAATAGAATGTCATGCAACAACTATAGATGTATTACACTCCTTAATATATTATATAAAGTTCTGTCCAACATAATTAGAAACCGAATAACACGGTATGCAGAAGAAATAGTTGGAGAATACCAAAGTGGTTTTAGACGGAAACGATCAACAACAGACCAGCTATTTACGTTAAGACAACTGTTAGAAAAATGCTGGGAATTCGATAGAGATTTACACAATCTATTCGTGAACTTAAGGCAGGCGTATGATAGTGTCTTCAGAGCAAGCTTATGGTCAGCACTAGAAGAACTTGGAATACCCAGCAAACTCATAAAAATGATTAAAGCATACTACAAGGAAATAAATGCTACTACGCCACCCAGCAATTATCACGATCAAGAATCTTGACCAGACAAACAAAATTAAATACTTATAAAACTATTATAAGACCAGTCGTAACTTATGCTAGCGAAACATGGACCATGACCATACAAGACAGGTTACTTCTCAATTGTTTTAAAAGAAAGATCGTTAGAAAAATATTTGGAGCAGTCTGGGATCAACAAACGTTGCGTATCGGTTTCCCGTTATTTAACTTCAAATAGTTGCGTTCGAGTACTCACAAAAAAATGATACCTTATAGAAGCTATAAGTCACTTTAGGTTCAAACTAAAATATTTTTTTCAAACATTCGCTTTGATTGTTTATTACCTTTCATTTTGGTAAAGACAATATTTTTGGAGAAACGTATAGTTTTGGAGTTATCTGTAAAAAACAGTTTCAAAACATGCGTTTCTTTAATGAAAAATCACCATTTTCAGTCGTTAATAAATCGAAACATGTTGACTTATCAAATAAACTTTATAAAACAAAAATTGCTTCAGAAGTGGTTTCTTTATCAATTCCTGGGGTTATTTTTGACATAAAATTTCAGCCCCCAAAAAGGGGTAGCATCCACGCAAAGCAAATCTTCAAAGGTTCTTGAAGCTTTACAAAATAGCGTAATAAGCATTCCAACAATAGATTTTTTTTTTGAGTTGTGACACAAAGGGTTAAAAAAAAACGAAAAATTTACGAAATTGTTTTACCACAAAAATTGGGAAAGAAAAAAATTACGAAATATTGTTTATTAAGAGCAAATTTAGCAGAAAAAAAATTACCTATTTTTTAAAAATTCCATAATTAAAAATGTTGACTCCGACATATATATATTATATATATATATATATATATATATATATATATATATATATATATATATATATATATATATATATATATATATAATATATATATATATAATATATATATATATATATATATATATATATATATATATATATATATATATATATATATATATATATATATATAATATATATATATATATATATATATATATAATATATATATATATATATATATATATATTATATATATATATATATATATATATATATATATATATATATATATATATATATATATATATATATTTTTTTTTTTTTTTTTTGAGGTATGACATTATAGCAGAGGTGCGATATGTACATTACGAATTTTTTGTAACTTTCAAAAAATTATTTCCTTAAAGATTTATATTTCATTAACTCTTCTCATCAGTTTATATTTTTGCTTTCAAAGGACCCCTTAAAAACGCATCAGTGTAAAAAACATCTTTTAAAAACCCAGTCGTATTTTCCGTTCCATATGACACCGAACGACATTTCGCGAGGCTGACGTCACTTTAGGAGAAAATCAATTTTCTTGAAGAGTTTTCCGCGTCCAATCAGATGCACCTTAGGGGGAAAATCGCCCTCTGGATCCCTCTTTTATTTTCATTATTTTTCCTGCCAAGAAAAACGGTTTTCCCTGGATATACGGGCGATGCGCGAACGTGAACGCCTGGCTAGATGGATGGGAAAGTTTCGAGGAAAATGTAGGTGGTGTTTTTTCTTTTCATGATGCACGTTTTCTTTGTAAATGGAAATTTAAATGCTTACTTCGTAAAATAACGGAAAATGCCGGTCCATACCTAAATTCATTTTTACAAGAATATTACTGCACAGCAATAATATATTTTCTTTTTACCAGCCTTTTATATAAACGTTTTTAACAATTTTAAAAGAATATGTAACTTGTTCAAGAAATTTAGTATCTTCTTTAAGAATTTTAGGTACTATCAACTCTTCTAAATTTTTAAACTCTGTGGATATTTTAAAATCTAAAGTGTTCATTTTAGTTACCAATATTTTTATTGGTCCAGGGTATTATATACAACTAGAATCCTATTTTTGAGGGATATATTAAAGCTCCCGAGGGTATTTAAAGGAAATTCTTAAAATATCTCGCCGTTAGTGGCGTCTAGCCTGAGCTTGGTAGCGACCACCCATCTCTTCTAAAAAAGGTTAACTTACCATCGCTGGCACAAAGAAGATTCTACCTTATCCTGAAGTTCTTATTTAAATTGTGTAGATATAGACTGCGGGGAACTTGTTAGTAAGTTGAACTTCAAGTGTCAAGTAGGAACGCGCGATCTAATTCGTTGTTTTATATCGCAAGAGCTTATAATAATAATAATTAAATAAGAAGATCGCCTATCTACATAATATGCAGCTAGTATAACCAACTTTCAGGCGATCTGGATATATTTGCAATAAGTGCCAGACAATATTCAAAAGAAATTAAGCCAGTTTTGTCTAATCATTTTTACTGATAGTCCGGGAGGCGTATTGGTATTGTTTCCATAGCACAAGGTAAGGGGCCATTTATTAATTACGTAAGGATCTCGAGGAAGAAAAGGGGTTAAGAAAAATCATACATGCCCTTATCTGGGGGGGGGGAAACCCATTCTTACGTAATATTTTACAAGTCGAAAGTTATGATTTAAAATCTAGTTGTATTTCGGATGCTAAATGGTTTTCTTCATTCTATAATGTGCACTTCGATTTTTTTACAAATTTTTATTGCTAAAGAATAAAAATCTTTAATTTAGGTACGTCAAGCTGTGAGATTTAGTGTAACTGATCCTTTCTCTAACAACGTTTTATAATTCCAAAAAACGAGATTAAATCTTACGTAAAAAGGAGGAGGGGGTTCGAGAAATCTTATGTTCTAAAAGTACATAAGATGGGGGTAGGGGGGTAGGGGGAGGGGTTAAAAATTGTCAAAATCATCCTTACCTATATAATAAATGGCTGATAACCTTAGAAAAATGTATGTCCAAACACGGAAGACAATGTCTTAAGGATTTGCTCATAAAAGGGTGGACATTCTTTCCTACGTTAGACAACACGTGATGAATATGGATGCGTCTGAATGCAATAGATTTTGTCACGAGTGGGAGAGACAATATCTCCTGTTTTCTGACGTCATCGTTTTGATGTTGTTTGTGTTAGTTCGCAAATTAGGGTGGTTAAGCAATAATTCCTTGAAATTAAAGACATTTAAAATAAGCATAAGCAAATTGTTAAGTAAAAAAAGTGGCTATGTTTTTATTTAAAAGAAAGATAACTTTGCAGAATTTAGGTTTTGATGATAAAATTTAATCAAATTCTTAAAAAATAAAACAGAAATAGAAAATTTGCTTTTGAAAGTTCAATTTTTTCCCAACCTAGCACCTAGCACCTAAAAAAGTCAACTTTTTTCACAAATTCCCAAAATGATTTTTTTTTCTAAAGTGTGTCTTACTATTTTTAAATAAAAAAATTTGAAAATTCCAGAGCCGCCACTAAGTAGTAGCCAGTTAGTTCTGCTTACTACTAACCAAAACTAGTTCTGGTTAGTAGTAACCAAAACTAATCAAAAAGCAGAGGCACTTTTTGGCCAACGTAAAGAAAAATAGACCTAATACAAAATCTAACTAATTTTTATGTATAACAAATCCAGGCTTCACACATACAAACATACAAACATACAAACATACAAACATACAAACATACAAACATACAAACATACAAACATACAAACATACAAACATACAAACATACAAACATACAAACATACAAACATACAAACATACAAACATACAAACATACAAACATACAAACATACAAACATACAAACATACAAACATACAAACATACAAACATACAAACATACAAACATACAAACATACAAACATACAAACATACAAACATACAAACATACAAACATACAAACATAAACATAAACATACAAACATACAAACATACAAACATACAAACATACAAACATACAAACATACAAACATACAAACAAAAAAAACAAAACATACAAACATACAAACATACAAACATACAAACATACAAACATACAAACATACAAACATACAAACATACAAACATACAAACATACAAACATACAAAGTACAAACTACAAACATACAAACTACAAACATACAAACTACAAACGATACAAACTACAAAACTACAAACTACAAACTACATACGTACAAAGTACAAACATACAAAACTACAAACATACAAACTACAAACGTACAAACTACAAACATACAAACGTAATAAACGTACAAACGTACAAACGAAAATACAAACGTACAAACGTACAAACGTACAAACGTACAAACGTACAAACGTACAAACGTACAAACGTACAAACGTACAAACGTACAAACGTACAAACGTACAAACGTACAAACGTACAAACGTACAAACGTACAAACGTACAAACGTACAAACGTACAAACGTACAAACGTACAAACGTACAAACATACAAGCATACAAACTGGAATAAATTAAATAATTATTATTTTTTTTTTGATTTTTTCTGTTACTTTTAGGTGATTTGTAAAAAAAATAAATAAAATAAATAATTTATTATCAAAAAAACAAAATCACATCAATAAAAAAAAATCTTATTTTGCACAGAAATTTTTTGTCAAAATTACATTTTCATTTATATCTTGTTTATTATTTATCTAATTAAAAATATTTATTCAACTTTTTTATAGACAATTTATAAAGCTCTCTTTTTTGTTCCATGAAATTTTTTGTATCTCTTATAGTTTATATAGTCGTAGTCCAAATATTCCGTGGCAGCAGGTTTTTGACGGTAAATGTACCTTGTCGGTTTTTGGGGTTTTCTCGATTTTTTGCTGTTTGACCCCCAGTTTCGACTTAAGATTTGTGTTCAGCGGAAAAAAATACTCCAGAAAATCCTAGTCCGACACCCAGCACACACCACTTATTGTTTTTTGTGGGCCTGTGTTATAAATGTAATAAATTTTACTAAGTCCTCTTAAATTCTAAACTATTGGTAATTTTGATTACCTCACCCTTCTTAATCTTAGCATTAAGATACATCTAAAACCTTTGCCGATTTGTGTCTTCAACACGGATAAGATAGGTACTTTTTAATCAAAATTTATGTAAATTTTCGAAAAACCCAGTGACTTATTTACCTGCGCACAATACAATACGGGTGGGCGCAAAGTTAAGTCCGTCATAAGAAAGGGGTGTAATTCTTTAATCTGTTTAGGGTACTTATACAAAGGGCAGCAAAAGCTGTGGGCTGCGGATTAAATGATGATAACCGATCGTAAAACCAGTAAATATTGGAAAGTTTTCATAACAATGATGTCGTGTCAGTTACTAAGAAATTGACTTACAACTTATTTTAGGGGATAATTCTTCTATTTATACAAACAATGAGAGATTAAAAATGGGTATTATGACGGTTAAGCCTCTGAATATGCGGCAACTTTTTTGAAAATACTTAATTTATTGGTGTTGTTAAATAATTAGATACTTTTCGGCATGCTAAATAGACAAAACAAGTTGTTTGGTATGTGCTTACAACATTTTATGATGTACGTCAAAATAGGTTGATTTAAGTCAACTTGGTAACAATTACACTAATATCTTGGACTTCCATTGTCTTTATTTGTTAATTGTTACACAACGTTTCGGTTAGTGATGTATCTCCAACCCTTTTTAAGTGATAACTAAAAATTATTTTTTAAAAGCTTCGACTTATGTAGTATCCCTTGTTCACCGAAGCTGGACCGACTTTTCACGGTTCAGTAACGGCTGCCAGATATTCGGAATATCGATGCTAGACTTGCTAAATACATGTTGGTTGTTTACAATTATTACATTAAATTTTCTTTTCTTCCAGTGGGTTTCTATATAAATGGTTTTTGCTTCCGACCATTATATGCGGTGTTGTTTTGACCAAGCGGGTTTGGTAATCCCTGACTTCGACGTTTTACCTCGTTCCATATGTTTTTTGTGTTCTTTATCTCTAACTTTGAGTGGTTTCTTTGTTTTCCGGATGTATACCCTACCAAATTCACAGGGAATTTGGTAGATACAGTCATTATTTAAAACATTGTTGTCTGGTCTCATCCAATTTGGTTACATCCACAGATGTCAGAAAAAACTGAAACACTTAGGGGAATTTAAAATGGTACATTCATGCGATGCCAGTCACAAAGGGATATTTTCCTTTCGATTTTGGCAATTCTGAAAAGTCTAGGTTGGCAAGTAACACAAATGCACAAAATATCAGGCAAGACTATCAAAAACTATTAATTTTTGCTAAAATATTAACCATCAAAAAGTTAAAAACACATCACATCGCCATTTATAAAAGTAAATAAACTAAATAGTCTAGTGAACAAGTTCAAATGCGTGTTTAATAGAGATGAAGCACCTAAAACTATGAGCAATAGCCAAGGAAGTTTAAAGGTGTATGGAAGCCCAATGCTTTGGCCCATTCGATCAAAAAATGTCCAGCCCAGTATGAAAATAACTGTCAGAGTTGGCCCCGCCGATTCTGCGCAATAACAAAATTCCACGAAATAATTTAATGTGTTGCCTACTTACACACTGATAAATTAGTGTGAAGTTAGCCAACACATTATAATTTTATAAGAGCCGGAGTACCGTTTTTTGGATTGATAAAAACCTTCTTATTTTAGTGATTAGTGTTTATTAAATTGTGACTATAATTTTGTGTTTATTGTTTGTTACTTATAATATCGTAACAAAATGATTAGAGGTTGTATGGCTTTGTCTTGCAAATCCAAGGGTAACATACCCGTCTTTTTAACTTTAGGTAAGTATTTTTTATATTTAAATTAGGTGCTTCTTATAAGACGTAACGTTAGGTAATATTAATAATAATATATCAATTATGAATAATAGAAGATGAAAATTTCATAGGAAATATTAGTGAGAAAAGTAAGGCAATCTTAACTATCTTTTAGATGATTTCCACAATGTTTGTGTATTTCTGTGGATTATTAAAAAGAAATAGGGTTTACATTTAGGTACTTTTATTTCATTAAATAATTTAGTACACTCTTTTAAAGGATCAAAATTATTGATTACTGGGCAGACCAGGCAAATTTTAATATATACAGGTCCCTCTGATTAAATGAAAGAAAGTACAATTTTGGTACGGTTTTTTGGGGCGCTGATTACAAATCTAAAAAAAATTCGGCAATGTTTCGTTTTAAGATATTCATCATAAAATTGAAAATCAAACTAACCTTATTTTCACTATTCCTCCTTCTTTGCACAAAATTTTGATTTTTACACTAAATTGGCACACAATATTTAACTTTAAAAACTTTTTTATGTTTATTTTACACCTTTTTATTTTTTAATCAAATATGGCTGCTACCTTTGAACTTAAAAGTTCGCAATTTAATGGAAAAAAGATGTAAAATAAATAAAAATAGAAGGTTTTAAAAGGTGTTTATAAAATATCGGGTGCCACTTTAGTGTAAAAATCAAGAATTGTGTACAAAAAGAAGGGAGAATATAGTGAAAATGAGGTTAGTTTAATTTTTAACTTTGATGATGAAGATCTCGGAAACGAAACGTTGCCGAAAAGAGAGATTTGTAATCAGCGCCCCAAAAAACCCCTGTATACCAAGTTTGATCAAAATCGGAGACGAGGCAACTTTCGAGACAATCCCATTTGTTTAAAAATAAATTAGATTTTTGGTTCCTTAATCTTGCATTATCAACTTTTTAAGCTCGACATACTGTAGACACATAATATTTAACGGATACTGTTACAATGGATACCTAGGTACCAAAGGTTACTAAACATTTTTAACCACTGTTATTCTGTCTCATGAATGTTTGTTATTAGTGAAAAGTATATGCCTAAAAAGCAGTTATAAAAATTTTCACTTTTTAATGTACAACCAGAATCTTAGGATTAGATTAAACTCATTAACACTATCTTGCCCTTCTTTTATCACAAAATTGGTAATAAGTACATAATACTATCATACAATGTTTGAAATTTATTTTAAAAAATCGTGTTTTTATTTATTTACAAAGATTTTTGGTAAAAATACAAAACCCCCAAAAATGTCGACCATTTAAATAGAAGGCAGTAAAGTGGTGCCATCTATTCTTTTCATATTATATCAGATGATATAAAATCTAATATTACACAATAATTTTAAATATTCTATAGTAGTATATTTTAATAACCAACAATGTTGTGCAAAAAATTTAAAAAAAACAGTGAATGTTGGAATTTGACATTTGATGATGTCAATTTTATAGATAGTAACAAAGAATTATGGAAATCCGGAACTGACCTACTATTCATTGCGCAAATGCCCCCCCGCGTGACCCTAACAACTACAGTATTGGGCTTCCATACACCTTTAAACTTCCTTGGCAATAGCTCATTCGAACCCTTATGATGTCTAGGAAAATAAGTCAAAAGGATTTTCCTGCACGCAAAAAATTGCAAAAGTTATTAACAAATTTAGTTGCAAAAAAGGCATTTCATTTTTTGCTAATAACTCCAAAACTAGTCAGTGTTAAGGAATTTTAACAGAAGCTCCTTAAAGAAGGGGAGCTTTTCTACAAAAAAATTCAAACTCCCGAAGTTCTATCTCTATTATTTATATTTTTAATTTAATGCTAAAGAAAGACTCCGCGTGGCCACTACAGCATGCGCGCGACGCCCCCCAAAGCGAATGTGCCACGGATAATAATTTGTTTTAAGTATTTAAAAGTAATTTTAAAAAATTACAAAATTATGGTGTATTTTATACACTTAAATGAATAAATTTCTGTTGAATATTAGGCTATTATTAATTAACAAATTTTCTCGACCTCCGTTTTCATTGCAGATAATGAAGGTTTAAATAATTGCTCTATTTTTTTTGCTTCTTGAAGCCTTTTTTATACATATACTTATTAGGATCATGTTGCTAAAGTTTTTAAAAATCGTGTATTTTGTTTATTATTATTATTTTAAAATAACAAATGTTCAGAAAAATCATTTTTTGTTAATTTAAAAAATTTATATTATAAAGAAAATATACAATTTATAAAAACTTAAGCATCGTGATCCTATTAAGTATATGTATAAGAAAAGCTCCAAGAAGCGAAAAATGTATAGAATAATTTAAACATTTTTTATTATCTGCAATAAAGACGGAGGTCGGGTAAAATTTTGTTGATTAACAATAGCCCTATTTGTTAAAAAATGGACTTTTAAACTTTTTTCCAACAGGAATTTATTTATTTAAGTGTATAGAATACACCATAATATTTTGATTTTTTTAAATTAATATTTTTAGTACTTGAAACAAATTATTTTCGGTGGCGTACTCGTTTTGGGAGCGGCGCGCCCATGCTTTAGCGGCCGCGCGAAGTCCTGTTTTTAGCGTTAAATTAAAATTATAAATAATGCAGATGGAACTTCCGGAGTTAAAACTTTTTTATTGGAAATTTTCTTCTCTTTAAGAAGCTTTTTTTTAAATTTTCCTAACTATTAATAGTATCGAAGTTATTAACAAAAAACGAAATGCCTTTTTTGCAACTTATTAATAACTTTTGCAATCATTCCGAATCAAATGAGCTATCGCTCATATTTTTGGGAGCTTTCTTTCGAATTAACATGTTTTTAAACGTGTTGACTGCACTATAAAACAACTAAATGCCCTTGAGAAATGGAATGAAGTTTGAGTACCACTAAATTAAATTTATTGCAGTCAGTAATCTATTTTTTTTTAGATACCGTTATATCTGAAACTGCCTTATTTGGCCAATAGCCATGGAATTAATTTTACTGTTTTTGTTATGAGTGAGTCTAAAGTAATATCATAGTAGATTTTAAAGTGACGTCAACAGAAAAATTTCTTGATTTTCTATTTTTTCAACATTTTGCCAACCAAAATATTTTAACCTGTAATATACAGTGTTCCCAAATTGGTGGGGAAGGGGGATTTAAACCACGATAGAAAAAAAAATCGGTTAAATGGGGAAATTTTGGACAATTATGTAAGTAAGCTTATCCCGTTTACTACAAGGTTTTATCTATTTAGGTTTTTAGAAATTTTAAAAAACCGAAACATGCATTTTTGAAAATCGACCATATTTTTTTTTGAGTGCAAATTTTTCAAATCTGTAAAATTTTTTTAAAGCAACTTTTTTCGTAGAATATGACCGAGTAGTCAATTTTTTTTTTCTACGTTTCGGGTTTTTAGAATCATCATCAACTTTATTTTTTTTAAGGGCACCAATTTTTACGCAGCCAAATAGTGCTTTTTTTTTTTCAACAATGTATAACATATTATAATTTAAATTTATAACCCATTTATTTCAAAAAAAAATATTTTCTCAGTTGGCCTTGATTCCGGCGAACGTCATTTTTTTTTGTAAACAATAGAATATTAGTAATTGGCAAAATAGATAAGCTGAACAGATATTTTACAGAAATGGGTTCGCGAACATAGCTATAACGTTAAACCGTGTTACAACAAAACTACACGTAAAAGTTAATTGAAACAAGTGAAAACAAAAAACAATGAAAAGTGGCTAAACTAATATTTCTACAAAAAAGAAGATATAAAATAACGACCAAAATTTAAAAGTTGTCCATATTTCTCAACGTATTAACGATATTTTTTTAAAAGTCCAACTACCCTATGAATGGTTGGCTTAGGTATGTGGAATTCTATCAACATCCCTGGCTGAAGAAGTCGGATTTTCTTTTAAATGTTGGTTAATCGCATCTCGTTGTCGATTTTCTTCAACGTACTTCTTAGGTCGTGGTTTTTTAAAACTTCCGAATTTAAGCAAATTTGTAACCAGTTTTCGAAAGTATGTTAGTTTGGGGTGCTCCCTTTTTAGGAAAATTGTCGAAATACGTTTGCGCAGCTATATTAAAATTTCTATTGTTTGGAAGTTGCAAAATATCAAGTTTTTCTTTAATAATTAACAATTTTCAAAGTTAAAAAAAAAAATTAAAAACGTACCCGATCTATCTTGATAATGACGCTAGATGACATTCGCCGAATCAAGGCCAACTGAGAAAATATTTGTTTTTTGAAGTGAATGAGGTTATAAACTCCTGAACAATAACATGTTATACATTGTTGAAATAAGAATAAAAAGCACTATTTGGCTGCAAAAAAATTCATTATGGCGTCCATAGGAAAAATTAAAGTTGATAATGATTCATGAACTTTACTTTTTCATATGAGCGCCATTACATTTTCTTGTAACACGTTTTAACGTTATAGCTGTGTTCGCAAACCCATTTCTGTAAAATATCCGTTCAGCTTACCTATTTTGCCAATTACTAATATGTTATTGTTTAAAAAAAGACGCGCCGGAATCAAGGCCAACTGAGAAAATATTTGTTTTTTGAAATAAATGAGGTTATAAACTCAAATTATAAATGTTATACATTGTTAAATCAAAAAAAAAGCACTATTTGGTGCGTAAAAATCCAAATGGCGTCCATATGAAAAAAAAAGTTGATGATGATTCTAAAAACCCGAAACGTAAAAATAAAAATTTACTACCGGTCATATTCTACGAAAAAAATTGTTTGAAAAAGTTTTTACAGTTTAAAAATTTTCACTCATAAAAAAAAAAGGCCGATTTTCAAAAAAACATGTTTCAGGATTTTTTTTAAAATTTTTTAAAAACCTGAATAGATAAAACCTTGTAGTAAACGGATTAGCTTACTTCATAATTGTCCAAAACTTTCCCCCTTTAACCGATTTTCTTCATCGGGGGTTTCCAAATCCCCATACATTCCTCACCAATTTGGGACACATTTTATATATATATTTAGAATTTTTTTTAAATCGTTTTTTTATTCGATAAAACCCTTTGCAAAAAAAATTTTCATTTTCTTGCATGCATCAATTTGCAAAAAGAGCAAGCAATTTTTCCTTAAATGTACAAAGTGGCAAATTCCTTTAAAAAAAACTATATAACATGTCTCAAGAAACCTCTTAGAAGGGTCTAGAAAATTTGTAAAATAAAAAAACCAAAAATATTTTTTCCACTTAGTCATCTTTTGTTTATCGTAGAGCAACATTTAATGAGAAAAGGTTTTGTAATTATACTTGCTGCTAGACGAAATTGGTAAGAAATCGGGTTTTAAGTTTATTGCCAAAAATAAAAACCACAAAGGAGAAGAAAAAGAGGTTTTTTTTTTTAAGAATTTTTTTTGAAAAATTTTGGGGTTTCTTAGAAACCAACAAAAAATTTTAAAAACAAAAAAATTTTAAAAAGGGGAAAAAATTTTCTGAAAATTGGTTAAAAAAGGGTTTCTTTAAAGTTTTTTTTTTTTAAAAAATTAAAAATTTTTTAAAAAAAATTTTTGGGAAATTGGGGGGTAAAAACCAAAACAAAAAAAATTTTTTTATTTAAAAAAAAACTGAAAAAAAAAATTTTTTAAGGGTTTTTTTTAAAATTTTTTTTTTCTGTTTTGTTTCCGGCAGATAAAGCAAAACTTACGGAAGAAATTTGGGAGAGTCCAAAATATTGGACTCAGAATATTGATTTTTTTTTTAAAAATACTAGAGTTCCTAAGCTTTTAAGGGTTGAAAATACTGACGTTTTGGGCTTGCAGCAACTGTTTTGGGTTTTACAATTTTTTTGCCAACAAATTTAAATTTTAAATTTTTAATGAAAAAATTTTTAAAATATGGCTTGAAAAACCGAAAGACGTTTTTTGATCTGTCAAAATTTATTTTTTCCCAAAAAGTTCAGAGCAAAAAAAATTTTTTGTCATTTGTTTAAACAATAATTGTTTATTTAACAAATATTTTAAAAATTTTGAGAGAGACCATATCTCGATTTTTGATATATACGGTTTTTTAAAGAGTTCGTCCATTTTGTTTTCTGGCAGATAAAGCAAAGCTTAAGGAAGAAATTTTTGTTGAGCCGCAAATACAAAATCTTTTTGAAAACAGAAAATTTTGAAACTACACTTTCGGAAAAAAAAGTATAAACTGCCTTAAAAAGTGCATGTAGCGACACTTTAGGTAACAAGTAATCGAAAAAGTAAACACTTATCCAGTTATAGAACTTTTTCAGTCTTACAAGACGTTAGATTGGAACTTAAGCTGCATTTTCTTTACTTCTATTGGCAATTCTTTGCTGTCAATTTAGGTGCAGTTTCAGACGAACACGACAAAAAATATCACAAGCAAGTTACTCAGATAGAGAAGCAGTTAAGTGGAAAATGGCGCTCTTTAAATATAAGCAAAAGAAGACAACAAACTAATTTTGTAACAAAAAAGTGATTTATATTTTTTTATCTTTGAAAATTCACTGGATTGCCTATGATTTGCATTTCTTAAATTTTATGTTCTTTCTCCTTTCTCTAAAAATTATGGGTGATAAGTAGAAAACGAGCTCATGTTGAATTCAGCATATTGCAGCAGATACAAAAATTTAAAAATATCAGAGAGCGATAAAATATTATAAAAGCTGAACAATTATTAGTGAAAAATGTTTAAATTTATTTATTATTCATTGTTTTCTACAGTAATTTCATCATTTTACTTATTTTACATTGCCATGTCTATCATGAAAGTAAGAATTCTGCGAACGCACGCAAAAAAACCTATTTTAATTATCTTCACTTTACAAAAACTTATAATACATCGTTTTTCTCTAACTATCAATCACGTGGCAATTTTCCACACAACGCTTTTTCAGAAAGAATTAACGGCGCTAATTTGCATAAGAAATAACGTATAATATGTTTTGATCGTGTGAAGTATTCGCGAGGTACAAATAAAAAATGCAATTTCATGACAAACAAAAATTGCAATATGTGTACAGTTTCCTGTTCTGATTTGTGACAGTCGTGCATAGTGGTCCTAATGGAGTTCTCACATGCATATGCAGTTCTTACGTTAATGACAATTACTTTTTTTTTAATTCGAATAAATATACCCTAAAAAACCTAAGGACCAATATTTCTTACACGCTATATCCTTCATAGTATAATTTATCTTGCTATTATATTTACAGTATGTGTAAGACAATATTTTTTTTTTTACTTCTCGACAGTTCACAAAGGGTTTAAGCCTAATGTACCAAACAAAGTGGGACGTTTGAGACCCCCAGAAGGATTGTAAATGAAATGAGAAACGCATTTCGTGTTGCTCTGGTGGAAACTGCCTAGAAGGAATTGTACTGGCTGTCCTCCAAACAGAAGCCTGAAAAATACCTGTTAAATGCGACAAGTCATTTACAACTTAAATGTGAGCAATGTTTCTTGTAATCAAACAAATTACTTTTCTTAGGACTGAAACAAGAACGCAGGAAAGTCGTCTTTACCCAGATTCCAAGCGGGATTTGATTTGGGATACGCAGAGAATATACAGATTAGAAGGAAAGAAATACTTCCTGACCCATAGTAAGAATTTAAGTTTTTTCGATGCGGTTGTGGCTACATATAAACCTGATTTGTTTTTAGATGGATGTACAAGGTAGCAGGCATGTTGGCCAACATTACCCCTGCTGAAGGACGCGAGAATCCGGACCAGAGGTACTCCCCTGAGGTTTTCGACCGCGCTGATTCCAAATTTGATCTCGAAACACCCCTACCATGCCCGGGGTGGTTCTGCGGGGGAGAATTTTGACCAAATTTACCATTTAACGATGGGTCGCCAAAATCCGGGTTAAAGCTACTTTGCGGGGATTTTCGGGGGCGCTAATTCAAAATCCGCCGTTGAAATAACCCTAAGACTGACGAGGGTGGCTCTGTGGGTGGATTTTGCCAAAATCGTCCCTTAACGATAGGTCGAAATTCGGGTCGTCAAAGGTACAACTCGGGGATGTTTGGTGGCGTTGATTCGAATGCATTGAACAACCATTACCGACGGAGGTGGCTCGCGGGGCGGATTTTGGCCAAAATCCACCCCGCAGAGCCACCCCCGTCGATCGTAGGGTTGTTTTAACGGCGGATTTTAAATTAACGACTCCGAAAACCCCGAGAAGTAGCTTTGACAACCCGGATTCTCGCGACTTATGGTTAAGGGATGACTTTGTCCAAAATCTACCCCCGCAGAGCCACCTCCGTCGGTCATAGAGTTGTTCCGAATTAGCGCCACCAAAAATCCCCGAGTAGTACCTTTGACGACCCGGATTTTTGCGACCTATTGTTAAGGGAGGATTTTGGCCAAAATCCATCCCCGCAGAGCCACCTCCCTCGGTCGTAGGGTTGTTCTAATGGCGGATTTTGAATCAGCACCACCGAAAACCCCCAAGTAGTAGCTTTGACGACCCGGATTTTCGCGACCTATTGTTATAAAGGGTAAATTTGGCCAAAATTCTTCGCCGCGGAGCCACCCCCGGGCATGGTAGGGGTGTTTCGAGGTCAAATTTCGAATCAGCGCGGTCGAAAACCTCAGGAGAGTAACTCTTGTTCGGATTACTTGACATAAATTTCTCTTTTTTTTCACAGGTAATACCTACCTATGTGAATTTACATACCAAATTTTGTACCTTTATGTGGAGACCGAAGTTATGCTAGGTGGCAAATTAAGTTTAAACATTTCTTGTAAAAGACCTGTAAAACCCTGCGCTTATTTTCTAAATTAGGCTTAAGATACTAAATATTGAAGTGAATAGAAATTATGTCTAACACATAAAATTATTTATCAATATTTAGATACAGAAACAACCATAACTTCCTTGTTTCCTACCTTCCTACCTTAAATCTAAATTAATACTGGCTAAGCTTAGGGCAGGCATTTAGAAATAAGGCATAATTGTATATAGGTTTATCCATAATATTTTCGGCTTTTCTACGGTATTGTTTGTGTAAATAGTGTAATTATCCCTAGATTAAAGATGTAAGCCAATTTCTTAGTAACTGACCTGCCCAGCCATTAAACCCATAGAACCAACCAATACTTACTTAAATAATGAATTTTCAAAGCCTAGGAGTGCGGTTTCAAAAGAAAATATCGCACAAAATTTAAAATACCTACATAATGTACGGGGTCTCCGGATTTTATTGTAATTGCAGTGTATCTCGGTGAGATCGTTGATTGAGTAGTGTTTTTCAAAACACTACTCAATCAACGGTGAGATAGAGACTTGCGGTTGATAGTTTTTTATGATGATATTAAGGAAGGACAAATTCAGTTTTTTCAATTTTTAAATCTTTCTCGTATTTCAGTTATCGCGTCACTTATAACAAAAGTAAAAATTGATGTTGATAGAGATCGAACGCTGTTAGAACAACATCGATACGTCACGGTTTTATACGGGTTTGCCATATGAGACCGTGACGTGTCGGTGTGGTTCTTACAGCGTTCGATCTCTAGATTTTTTTACGTAGAATCCAGTGGTGTAGTTATATTTTTCTCAAATTTAATATTTTTCGAGGTATAAACCAAACATATAATTTTTTCATGTTTTTTAAATAATTAAGGGGGTTCTCTGGTTTGACACTCTGATTTTTATGCATTTTTTGGATTTTTTTGTGAGGATAAATAAAGAGGTAGAACTTTGAAGTTTTTATCATTTATTTATAAGTGTTTTAAAAGAATAAATATAAATTTTTAGCTAAAAATATTCATTAGAACCAAAGTTATAGCGCTATGAAGGCAGCTGTCTCGAAAGAATGGACGCTCACTTCTTTCACGAAATCAGCTGATTGGCTTATCTGAAACTAAAAAAATCGGCGGTGTTTTAATCTGTAAGCTACGGAAGCTATACGGAATGAACTATTATGAAAAGAAAATTTTGGAAATTGAATTTTTGACAGACTTCGGAACAAAAAATGTCTAATGTTATGTATTTTTTGTTAACTTTATGTGAAAAAACTTAAATATTTTAAATTTTGGGGTTATAATAGACCATTTCATGCCTCTATATGCGCCGAGAGGTAGACATTTTAAGAAAACATTTTATGCACAAAAAATTATCGATTTTTTGAACATATAAGACCAGAGAAACCCCTTAAATTATGTTAGATCAGAACTTTTCAATAGCTATTTAAACAATAAGGGTATTAATAACTTATGATCAAGGTCATTTAACGCGCTTGTGGGATCGCGCGCAAAAACAAGTTATATACAAACAAACCTATTTAGTAAAATGTATGGTTAAATTTAATTTAGGCACATTTTTAGGAAAGGATTAGCATTGGTAGTGCTTTTGGTTCTGTAATAGCTTATGGGTGCGAGCCAATTATAAACAGAACGGAAGACATGGACAGGGTAGAAGGAAAGCAGCGGTCTTACATTTGTTCTTTACTAAACAATTTACATGTTCTTTAGTCACACTGCTCAATTTCTACACTCCAAGCGACTTTAATTAAAGTATATTTGCAACGCTGCTGTCTTGTCTTATCTTGTGTGATTTAGACTTCCATTAGGCATCCAGTGAGTCAGCCTATTCCAGGGATAATTCCATCATCTGGCTCTAAGCGATAGGAAATCATCTTAACACTATCAAAAAGTCCTAAAATTCTTTTCACGGGCACATCCAAGTACTCGGAAAACGTCAAGGTAGTTATAAGCTGTCAGGGCCCATATTTGGCGCTAACTAAGTTGTACTTCAACCATACAATCAACCAAAAACGTCGAAAACACTTTTACGTCACTTTTAAATTATATAGTAAGTTCCACTTTGTTCTATATCATATATATATATATATATATATATATATATATATATATATATATATATATATACATGACCTGTAAAGCTATCGGTACCTGCAACTTGTTACTTTAAAAACGAGGCTTTTTTAAGCCAAATCAGTACTTGAATTGTGCTGATTTCGTGCCTCTTCCCTTCTAACCAAAACAAAAAATCTATGATTTTCGATGTTTCTTCTAAGATATTATCGGTAATTTAAAAGGCTCCTTCGATATGTGTTTATAAATATGGCAGTGTTACTAGTGTTACCTACAACAAAAATAATCTTAACAAACAATAATTTTTATAGAGATAAATCCTAATCAATTTTTGATATTTTGCTTACAACTTACCTATTTAGCAAACGGTATAGGAGACGTCTTGCTTAAAAAAACATTTATATTTGAGCTCAAAAATATTTGGCTTCATTGGGCTTATAACAACTCTCGTTTTGATTTTTTAGGCGGGCTAGAAATTGTTAACGTTTTGAAAACTCCGATTTTTTTGAATGCTTAAAGCATTGTTTTCAATATGCAGCAAGTTGCCCATAAGGTGAACGCCTTTTTTTTTCTTAGATGACCAAAATATATCGCAAGAGCAGTTTCTTCGAATTTTTAAAATATTTTTCTACACATCATTCTTTGTAGTCCTTTATGACCTTAGATATCAAATCTTGCTTTTTTGTGGCACCTGTGCTGTTGCATCTGCAGATTTCTTTATTTTAGGTGAGGTTCATTCCACTTATTATTCGTAGCAAATTATTTTTAGGTTTTCATTATCTTAGTTTACTAAATAGCTTTTTTGAAGTTTCTAAAACTACCGCGAGATTGCGCAACCCCAACGGTAAATTAAAAAATCCATCTTTTTTCTAAAATTAGCTAGTATTAGGTACAATTTTGATAACATCAGCAAAAACTCTTACCAATTCTGCATCAGTTTGGTTTGGGACTTTGTAACGTATTTCCAATAACAAAGGTGGGGGAAGATGATAAATAATACAGCTTTCAAATAGCTCTCCTACAGTTTTTTTCGAAAGTGGTTGAAGTGGATACTCGTTTAAAAGAAAATTTAAAGCTCTTTTAAATGTCGTTCTTTTCGGTGTCCACTAATTTGTAGTTTACCAACTGGAGGACGTCGTTTGGAAAAAACTCGTTTTTTCGATATTTTCTCGAGAAAATTAAATACGACGATAGGTATATTTTTTTATTGTATGTTAAGAAGGGGAAAAATACCTTTACTTTGGCAAAAACTGCGTTTTGATATCTGCATTCGTCTTCCATTTATTTGAAAATAACCTGTTTTTCATGATAAATAATATTAACAATTAATCAAAACAGATTTTGTGACAAATTAAAATAATAATTACTGTAAAGTAAAAAAAATGCTGAAAGCTATTTTAAAGCTTGTATTGTATCCACTAGCGAACAGAAGGAATAATCGAAAACAAAAATTCCCTGATTGGGGCATTTATTAATTATAATTTAAATATTAGTCAAGTGAGAATAACCTCAACTGGTACAAACATATTACACCCATAGCCTTGGCAGCTTCAAAAAAGCTTGGATTCCTCTTTCGAGCCAGAAAATATTTCTCTTCTTCCAATCTGTACACTCTGTATGTATCCCAAATCAGACCCTCTTTAGAATATTGTTCTCATGTCTGGGGGGAATGGCGTCCCCTACAACACTTGGCATTCTGGACTCCGTTCAAATAAGAGCCGTTCGTTTTATTCATGATCCAACGCTCACAGAAAGGCTTCCTCTTCTTGCCCACCGTCGAGCTGTGGCTCTTCTATAGGTATTTTCACGGCTTCTGCTCAGAGGCATGGCCGGGTATAATTCCTTCTATTGCAGCTCAAATCAGAGCAACACTTAGTGCATCTTTTATGCATCCTTCTACAGTTCAGTTAGAGAGGCCCCGAACTTCCCGCTTTCTTCGTTTCTTCATCCCTAGAGTGTCAAGACTATGGAACCTGCTGCACGCAGAAGTTTTTCCTTCTCCTCCCAACCTCCAAATATTTAAGTCCCGTGTGAACAAACTCCCTCTCACCACACTTAAGACACCCACGGTACGTTAGTACTTAGGCATCAGCCTTCGTGGACTGTCCCAAGATAAAAAAAAGTAGGTTTGGAAATAAAAATAAGAACAAAAATTGAAGAACAACATGACTTTCTTAGGTTGACAGTTGTCGAGAGCGTCCTTTCTTATTTGCACTCCCGGTGCAGCTGTGAGTTTGTGACAACACTTCTGGTTATTATTTGTTATAAGTAGGTTATCCTAAGTAAGAAATAGTGTATTATTTGGAGTATTGACTGTCAGAGCCAAAGGCGTTCTAACATAGAACATTTTACATATAAAAAGGACATCATTAAGTGTTAACTAACTTTGACAACCAACGATGTCATAATATATTTTAAAAATAAGTAAAACAACTAGGCGACTAGCTCAATTCACCGATAAAAGGTCTATTGATTCTTTGCTGAAAACCGTATTCAAAACAGTTAGAAGTTTTTTGTAAGATACAATATAAAAAATATTTTTGGTTTTATTTTGTTGTCTAACAAAAATTTATTAAATCCCATTAAAAATACCGCAAGACGGCCACCTAACCAAAGAAGAGCAACAAGAAAGACAAAACCGAACAAGACCGCTGAAACATGGGAGTGGGCGGGGCAGAAATGTCCTCAATGAATGATAGTCCTTCTTGGCGAACCTTAACTTATTAACTTTTTTCATATATATTTTTTTTCTTAAGCCCCATGAATATAAATAAAAATTTCGTGTTACGGACGACCGTAAACAAGTTAAGGGTTGGACCGTCGGTTATAAAATGCCTAGACGACTTTTTACACGGTTAGAAAATTTATATTGTAGGTGGCCTACAATTCATTAAGAATTAGCTCGAGAGATATGATCTGTTTTATGTTATTTGATAAAGAAAAAGTGACAATTTTTAATATTCCTAGTGTAAGTATCTAACCATTTAGAACTAAGATCTTTTAAACGTTTATGTAAGAAAACCGGTACCCGACAATAGTTCTTAATTTTGAACGATCTGGACCCTTTTTATACTAAAATATCCAGACCAAACCTTATCTGTTTTTTTATGGATGTACGAGGTGGTAGACATGTTTTGCCAAAAACCCTTTAAAAAAATGTCTAGAACGGACAGGAACATTTGTTAAAAATACAAAATGTGAAAAAAACAGATAAATTGTTTAGAAATCGCAAAATGCATTACGCTTGTTGCAACATGGCAACTATAAAAAATTCTTATATCTAAGTATTGTTGTGGGGAAGTAAACACGGTTAAACTTTTGAAAACTTTCTTATAGCATAAGAAACAATGCAGAAGGTATTTTTTGGCGGCAATAATGAAAATCGTAAACAATACATTTTTCCTATTTTTTTTAAATATTATTTTTCCTTCGATTAGAAAATGGGCACAAAAATAAAAAAAAAAGATTTCAATTAAATTAGATTTAAATTAATTTAATTGAATTAAACAATTAACAATTTTTCCAGTAACATTTTTAAACTTCCGAAAACAGTAACCGATTTATCAGTAACTCTGCACAGAACCTGTTTATAGCGTAAGAAACATTATTTCTTAAGACAATGTGAAAATTTAAAAGAATCTTTACTTTTTTATAACTTAAACTGACCAGAAATGCCCAGAACTAACCAAAACTAACTCACTAATTAATAAAATGTTATATAAAGTATATTTAAATATACAGGTTTTCCTTAACTTGCGCACTCCTTTAAAATCTTTATTTTTATAGATAGAAAATATTTATATGAAAGTGCAGATTTTTCATGAAGATTTTCATGGTAAGATAGAAAAACAAATGATTACGAAATATCAAACTATCAACTTCGTTATTTAACACTTAGTTGAATTATTCCTCTTTTTCAAATATATAACATTTCATGCTAAGATTGTGCTTTTGAATTTAAAATTTCTTATAAGAGTTAGCATGGATAAACCCTAAGCTAAGTAAAATATAAAGTATTTGACAAAGTCAATTTTGTTTGGTTTCCAAGACGAACCATGGCTAACGCGAGTTAACTTTGCCAAACTTTGGGTTGTATCCATGGCTAACTATGGCTTATAAGAACAGATTTTAAATTCAAATAACTTGCAACTCGTTTATCCGAACATAGATAAGTTATATATATTTGAAAAGAGGAAGATTAGCAGAATTTGAATTTTCAATCATATACAGGGTGTTCCATTTAAAATGACGAAGTTGATATGATTTGTTAATTTTCCGATCATCATTTGTTTTTCTATCTTACACCATGAAAATCTTCATGAAAAATACTACAACTTTCATATAAACTATTTTTTTCTATCTATAAAAATAAAGATTTGGGGTGCGCAATCATACGAGAAAACCATGTACTTACTAATTTTGATCTATTATTTAACAAATTAAAAATAAATTTATTACAAACGATATGACAATTAATTTATTATATTAAAAACTTTTTGTCTCATGATTAATATTAATGCTTAAATAAATTTGTTAAATTAAAAAAAGAAACTATTTTAATATATTTAAATCTACTTTATACACCATTTTTATAATTGGTGGGTTACTTTTGGTAATTCTGGTGGGTAAGTTTTGGTTAGGTCTGGTTATTTCTGGTCAGTTTGGGTTATTTTTTTTAACTAATGCTGCCAAAAAAAGCTTTGAACAATGTTTCTTATGCCATAAACAAATTCTATGCAAAGTTACAGATAAATCGGACCGGAGCGTTTTCGGAAGTTTAGCCATAAAAACATTTAATAATATTAGGCCGCGTATCAATTTCGCGAGGCTGCCGCCTCTGGATTGAACGCCACGCGCGGCTACACGATTCATCTCGTACAGAGGAGCATCGGCAATAATAACAAATATACCAAAGTATATTAGCTTGCTAGTCTTATGCAAACAACATAAATTGTAGCAAAAATGTACATTTTTAAAGTAGTTAAGTTAAAGCCAAGTACCAGTAGTTGCTGCCTAGTAGAATTTTATATTCCGAAAACAATTTTTAATTTTAAAAGCAGTTATTACCGTTGATCACGTCAAAAAGTTTAGGAACTTTTATTGATCGATCCATTCGCCCTTTATTTTGTCAATTAATGCGGAATAAAAGAATCCGTGTCTCAGATTTTACCAAAAAAGTTCGTCTACTGGCGAGCAGTGTTTTAAAACATCTATAGTCACCAACCTGTACAATGAACATAAATTTATGCATATGAAAATATATTTTATTTAAAATAGCTACCTGGAGAGGCATTATTGATTGCTAGGTTTTTGGACCTATTGCGATTACAATTTAAATAAAAATCTGTATCTTATTTTTTTGCAAAACACTTTACTAATTTTTCTGGATAAGTTCTCACTGTTACTTTAAACTTAAAAAAAGGAGATTATCAATTCGACACGTATGTATGTTATATTATTGAAACTGCTTAATATTACAGATAATAATTTATTTGAGCTTTCAAACAAATATACAAAATTTTTGTATGTATCCACGCATTGCTCCGAATCTATTGATTGGATTATGACCATTCTTTTTTTATTAGCTTGCTTAAGGAACAGTAATGAGTTCATTAAAATCGGTTTAGTATTTTTTATGTTATAGGCAAATACGTGTTAAGTGTAACGATACGAGCTAGGGGTATGGTATCAATGAGAAACTAATCAACAAAGTCTAATACTTATAAAAATAAACCGGTTTTTAATTTGAACTAAAAATTACGAATTAAGAAAATAATTTAAAATATTAAATTGACTTTAAAAATAAACTTAAAATTAAGTAATAATATTTTTCATATACTTATACAATAAAGTAACCAACGAAAACAGAATCAAAATTAGGTAGGCCACTAATTGTATAGTACTTACTTTTGATTTCGCTTTTGTTATAGTCGATATAATTTTAATGTTTTATTACTTTACAAAAAACTATGCTGAATATACATATATACGTTATGATGGAACCCCATTACATTGCTATCAGGGCCGGATTTAACTTTTTGCCGCCCATAGGCTTATATGTCAATATCTTTTGGATATAAGGACGAAGAATTTAGCATTAAAAGATTGTAAACTTCACTGGTAATTCTTATAAAAATTTAATAAACAAATTTAACAAAAGTAAATCATACAGACAATAAAGTAACAACTTCACAGGCCCACAAAAAAAGTGGTGTGTGCTGGGTATCGGAATAGGATTTTCTGAAGTTTTTTTCCGCTGAACACGAATCTAAAGTCAAAATAGGGAGGGTCAAGCAGCAAATAATCGAGAAATGGCGTTATATCAGATATTTACGTTTTTTTAATTTAAAGGGTCAATATCTTAAAAACTATAGAAGATACACGAAACTTTACATAACATAAACTTTATTTTAAAATATTTTTAGTTTAAGTTATATAACTTTTTTTGTCTAAATGCAATATTTTTTGAATTATAATCAAAAAACCGAATTTTCAAAATTTTTTCAAGGTATCTCTGGAAAAAATTTGAAAATTATTTTTTTATTTCTGGATTTTTTTTTGAAAATTTTAAGTGATTGGGGATTTAAATGAATAAAATAAATGAATTTTTTATAAAAATCACATTAATAAAAAACGTTTTTTTCCTATTTTGGACTGAAATTTTTTGTCAAGGATACATTTTCATTTGTATCTCCCTTATTATTTATCCTATCAAAAATATTAACATAACTTTTTCGTAGTCCAAACATTCTGCGGTAGCAGGTTTTTGTCGGTAAATGTACCGTGTGGGTTTTTTGGGGTTGTCTCGATTTTTTGCTGCTTGACCCCCGATTTTGACTTTAGATTAGTGTTTAGCGGAAAAAAATACGCCAGAAAATCTTAGTCCGACACCTAGCACACACGAATTTTTGTGGACCTATATTCTTTAAAACAAACAAATTTTATAATTAGAAACAAAATTTAAGTTAAAATGGTAAAACAAATAAGTCTTTTTTAAATTTTTAATTATAGGCAAAACCCTAATAATTTCAAACTTTTTTCCGCAAAATCATTAATAATATTATTAAAATTTACAATTACATTTTTTAAAAATAATAGTAAATTTGCCGCCCCTAATATTTGCCACCCTAGGCTTCAGCTTACTCAGCCTTTGCGTAAATCCACCCCTGATTGCTATTATATATTAATTACATATTAATATTCTAACTGATATATTGAAAGAGAAAATGACACGAGTTAAATGTCCACCACGTTCTACATGTTAAATAAGTGTGACTACCTATTTTAATGGGGCGCTCTTGAAAAGAACTTTAAAATAAACAAAACAAGGCTTGGTATAGAGCAGAGGTTCCCAAACTTATTTCGTCTAACTCCCACTTTAAAAATCAGTTATTTTGTAGCGCCCCCCATATATTAGTCTCGCCAGGAATTTAATTAAACCTATATTATAAACGACACTTTTCTTACCAGGGAGAGAGCAATGATAATGCAACATTACGATATTAACGGCCGAGTGATGATCGCGTTGTTAAATTTAGCAATGGACTTAGCAATTGTTAAAAGTTAACAACGGTTTAGAATGTTTACCAAAACGTCATTGTCAGTGTTATTCAATAATTTTAGTAGGCAACCTGTCTAAATCTGACATTTTGTTAAACATTCTAAACCGCTGTGAACTTTTAACAATTGCTAAGTTAACAACGGTTAAGAATGTCAGATTTTGACAGGTTGCCTACTAAAATCATTGAATAACACTGACAATGACGTTTTGTTAAACATTCTAAACCGTTGTTAACTTTTAACGATTGCTAAGTCCATTGCTAAATTTAACAACGCGATTATCACTCGGCCGTAAGAGTATCTTTTATTCAAAATTAACGATAATCAACATTGAGCAATAATAATTCAACTTTACAGTATTAAGAGTATCGGGGTAGCGGGAAGAGTGGCGGGAGGGCAAGCGAGTGCGATGCGTGCGTGTGGCGGAACGTTACGTCAGTCGTCGATCGGTGGCGAGCCGCGGCTGTGTATTTGGGATTTGTCCCTCCCCGCACCTGCACTCCAGACTGCACGAACGTTGACGGACTATAATACAGGATTACACAAATATATCTTACAATATTTGTTCGCGCCAAACGTGAATTATAATTGAACCTTCTAATTTCAATTTTATTTTTTCTTTATTTTTATCAGATTAGGTACAAAAAAAAATCCGGCATTCGGCAAGTCCTCAGCTTGGCTGCAACAAGAGATACCTATTTATTTATATGTATCTTCTGAGGTGGGGACCTTTCCTGTGACACTTGAAGACACCAATATTTTTCAGTGTTTGATACCTATTACTAAATAACTTAAGAAATGAATAGCGTTGCGAACGCATTAAAAATAATAAATATTTAAGATATTTTTAGTTTATATTTATACAATCAAATAGGATATTAATATGAACTAATAAATAAATGTAGTCTAGTGGGAGGATTTTAATTTTAGTGAATTTTAAAATATGAAGTAGCTGAAGTTACAAATCACCCATCACCCCCTTAAATCACATCAGCGCCCCCCAATTTTTTCTGGGCCTCTTACCGCCCCCTTCTAGGCCTCCAGCGCCCACAAGGGGGCGTTATCGCCCACTTTGAGAAAGACTGGTATAGAGAATGGCTTAAAAGAAGACAAGAGGAAAAAATAAATTCTCAGTAGTTTAAATATCGGACTATGCTAGCGTGTCTGTAGGTGAAATTTTTGTTCTTGGCTGCATATAAGCAGGGGTATTTGGTGTACTCTTTTAAAAGAAACGATACTTGTTCCCGTTACCACGACAATAAAATTATAGTACTATATTCTAAGCAATATGTTGAAAATGGTAAAAAATAGAGATACTGCTCCTAAAAATACGTGCGATAACTTATTCGATCTGGAATAATGTCTTGACAAATGTATCGGAAGCGTTTATAAGCACATAAAAAATTGCAAAAGTTATAAATAATTAGAGATGACAAAAAAAGTATTTCGTTTTTCGCCGATATCTTATAAACTATTACTATTTTAGAAATTTAAAAAAGATCCCTAAAAAAAAGAAATTTCAGAAAAAAAACTCCTGGTTTTCGGAACTTTATCTTCATTATTTATAATTTCAATTTATTGCGAAAATGAACCTTCGCGCGACATTTTTGGTTGCGTGCGCGGCCTCAAAACCGAGTGCGTCACACTAAAATTTTTTTTAAGATATAAAATATTAAATAAAAAAATAGAAAATATGGTGTATTCAGAACACTTTAAATAATTCATTCCCGTTGCAAATTCAACTTAAAGTTAATTTTCCAACAAGTTAGACAATTGGTAATTAACAAAAGTGTTTTGAACTTTCGTCTTCTTTGTATATTAAAAAATATTTAAATAATTGTCGTTTAAATTGTTCGCTACATTTAGCACTTTTTATATTGCATACTTAACAAGATCAAGCCATAAAAGTTTTAAAAATTTTGATACTTTGCTTACAAAAAATGAAAAATCAAAGTAATATCGTCAAAGTTATAAAATTATTATAAACAAAGGATGTATTAACATTTTTTAAACTTTTATGGCGTGATCTTGTTAAGTATGTATATAGGAAAGGCAAACCGAAGCGAAAAATTTAAGCATACATTTTAAATGTACCGGGTGTTCCACTAAGAGAGGTAGTCGGCTATATCTCAGAAACTACTAATAGTATAACTTTCGGGAAAAATTTTTTTAGATAAAAGCGACCCAGAGAAATTGCTGGAAATTATTTTCAAGTCTGTGGGATGGCCGCTAGGGGGCGTAAGGGTAACGTCAAAACATAAAAATATACATTTCTTAAAAAAATATCAAATAAAGTGTGTCAATAAGTGGTATTATTTTATTCTTTAATGTTTCCTAAACAAAGAAGCTTCAGGTGTAATTTTTGTCAGTTCTGAAATAAAGTGGTGGGGAAGGTTAAAGTTTAATTTATAAAAGTGCTAATAACTTCGGTTTGCTTTAAGCGAATTTAGTGAACTTGGTCTCGTTTAGAAGAGCATTTTAAGCATTATTTTTAGGTCTATAAACTATTGCTACACTCATCTCACAAACGCCGGTAGAGGGTGTCAAGGTAAAAACTAACTTATTTTACGAAATGTTTTGAAAAATTTAAATACAATGATATATACCTTTTTACATATTTATATAGAGAAAAAAAATCCCAACAAAACGACAAAAACCGCAATTTAATATCTCTTTTCAAACCGAATATATTAGCTAAAATATAAATACGACATAGAGACGTAACACATTTAACGACACAATGTTTTATATTTTTTAGGTAAAAATTAAATTTATAAATTTTTACAAAATCTAATGACATACTACATAATTTTTACTTATTTTAACCCATTTAACGATATTAGACAACATTAGATAATTACCAACCTATAACTGTAATAATCCATAGAGCGTGGTCCTTATCAAGTTAGCTTTGAAAACAAAAGAATGCTGAAATGTCAAAAATCAAACAATTTTTATTTCAAAATATTATTTTTAGTGTTGTGCTATTGTGTTCTATAAAAATGCCTTTGTTGCTTAAAGAAGCAGTTGATATTATTGCTATTTATTTTAAGTGTCTACAAAATGCGACAATAGCTGCAGGGCTGTATAGTTGAATCATTTTTAAAATGAAAATTCGGCGCCATTTGAAAAGAAAAAAAACATAAAAAGTAGCAAAAAAGATTTGGTTTGAACTGCGGCTGCCTTTGCTTTTTATGATTGCCGCTTCCCGCACGTGTCTATAATAATAGACCATATAAAAAGCAAAAGCGACCGACAATAAAAATTAAACCTAAAAATGGTCCAACTATATGCATTGAGATAACCTCAGACTCGCCGGTACGGCAGCCCGCAGCAGAATGTTCACTTGTTCAGGTTTAGCAAATCGCTTTCGTACCACGGGAAGTGTTCTTCGCCCCTTACACTGCAGACGCCGGTAGAACTGAGGAAAATGTCATCAACGTTTTAGCTTATGTAGAGTTTAATTATCCATCGCTGTTGTCCTCCATGATTATTACACACAAAGTAGTATGCATGTTTCATACCAGTCAGCACAACTAAAGATAAACAACTCGCGAACCCGCCCGTTGTCGTATCCTGCTTGCTCCATTGCATTTTTTTTGCCGGTTAGTATAGTTCGATCCGATTAAAAACGTCGTCGTCATGAAAATAATAAAACGACAAATTTTATTAGATTCGGAAAGTAAAGAAACCATTTGTCCTAAAGTAAACAGGGTGAGAAACAAAAAATATAATCACCAATTGTTTCAACTGCGTAAACTAAATCAAAAATTCGCGAAAAAAATAATAATAAATAAATAAGAGTTTCAGTGCTAATGAATTATCAAAGGTAAATATTTTAATTTTAATAATGTTAAAATACTTGTATTGTCAAAATGTTAATGAATGAGGAAATGTTATTGACGTATGTTTTATCCCATATATTATATATATTTCCATATATTGCTGTAATCGACTATTGTCTTATAGCATTTTCCTTGTTAAAAAGGAAGTTAAAATTTAATAGAATAATTGATTTATGTCTTATTCTATATTTTATATACATTTCCATATATTTGTAATCGACTATTGTCTTATAGCATTTTTCCTTTGTCAAAAAGGAAGTTTAATATTTAATGGAATAATTGACGAATGTCTTATTCTATATATTATATACATTTCCATATTGCTGTAATCGACTATTGTCTTATAGCATTTTTCCTTGTCAAAAGGAATTTTAATATTTAATGGAATAATTGACGAATGTCTTATTCATATATTATATACATTTTCCATATATTGCTATAATCGATTTTTGTCTTATAGCATTTTTCCTTATTAAAAAGGAAGTTAAATATTTAATAATAATTGACGAATGTCTTATTCTATATATTATATACATTTCCATATATTGCTATAATCGATTACTGTCTTATAGTATGTCTTATTGTGTTTTTCCTATATCACTGTTATAACTAATTTATATTTCTCGTTTTATTGCAGAAAATGCAACAAAAAAACTTTAATATTTTTAATATCCTGGGAAACCCAGAATCAAAAAAATTGTTGGTGATGAAATTCCGCCAATAAATGTCTGCCCGTTGGCAGATTTATGCAGATTTAGGTATTGAAAAGATTCAATCCAAGATATTGTTAAAAATACCCAATTTCAAAAAAATTGCAAATTAATCCAACCTTAATTTAATTACGATATTGAAACACGCTGAATTTCGACACTGGACAAATTATGTCAAAAAAAAAAAAAAAAAGACATTAATTCGGGAAAAGGTATTGGCCTTTTTTGGTTATCATGCAAAAATGCATACCATTTTTTTTGCATAAAAAACTGGGTAGAAGGTAAATACTTTTTCTTATAAAAAGAAACCAAAACCAAAAGTTAACATTAACCAATTCGAAAACTTATTATTGTCAGACTAAAACCGATTTACTGAATGTATGTAGGTGTTATTAAAAAAGGCGTTATGAAGGATCAATTTTTATCCTTATTTTTTCTTCCAAAAAATCGGGAATTATAGATTTATTTTAAAATGAAAAATAAATACATAAATCAATAAAAAAAAAATAAATAAATACTTTCATAACAGCTTCTAATTTAAAAAAGAGTTAGTTATTTCCTCGGTTTTCTTAAACAGTATTAATCTAAGGACGATTTTTTCTTTGTCCATAAAACATTAACATAGAAAATTTATTGAATTAACAGACGGCAGCGCCATCTGGACCGGGGGGAGGGGTGCTCCTTAAACCCCGGGTGTCGCTGACTTTGCGGGTGGGATGGTGTTGAAAATTTTTGGAAAGTGTGCCCAATACTTGTACGGACTATTAAAATAGTGTAGTTAATTTTTAACTAACTTTGTAGAGATTTCACCTAACGACATCTTGTGACCGGTTTCGATCTATATCAGATCTCATCAGACAATGGTCCGTACAAGTGTTGGGATGCATTTCCGGATGTTTGTAGCATTGTTTCGGCTCGGCAGGTCAGTGACACCGTGGGTTGGAGGAGTGTGCTTCGCCCTTTGGCTGTGGATGGCGTTGCCGTCTGTTACCCATTCATGTGTTTCAAAGTTATTAAGAAATTAACTACACTATTGAAAATATTTACGGTTTCGTTTTAATAATTAATTATACAAATTTACTTGCTTACCATTCAGCTTAAATTTGGGCCCCCTTTTATATTTTACACAAATAGCAAGTCTGCTATTAAAAAAACTTTAAGAACAAAATATGCGTTTCATCATATCTTGACGGTTTTTTTAAATACCGAAATCATATACGGATGTATAAAACAAACAAAATTGTCTTTTAAGCAACTTTGCTTAGGTTTCTTTATTAATTATGATAAATGGTAACCTAATTCTGATAAAAAAAAAAGTATCTTGGTTTTATTATAAAGAAAAATAACGATTAGTTTACCTAAAAGAGAAAACAAAGGTTAGGGGATAAGTAAATTGTTATCTTTCGAACTAAAAATTCATGAAGATCAGTGATTCCGGAAAATTAATAGCTAAATATTCCAAAACCAGCTATAAATCTGGTTTACCATAAAAATATGGAACGTGAAAAAAATGAGTTAAGTAAAAAATAATAATTGGTATATCGTCCAAATGAGTTTACCAAATATTTTACAAAACGATTGCCGATGGGCTAGAAAAAAATCTCAATTGGTAAATAATATTTTGTACAAGAGCCTTTTTAAAATTGTAATTTTACAGACGCTCCCATACAGGTTGGGGGAAGTTTGGAAATTCCAAAGCACATGGGTTCTGGACAGAAATAGAAACAAATTTTCACATTAATTATTTAGGGGCTCCCCAGCAGCATTTAACAGAATAAAAACATTTGCAGAACACCTGCAAAATAAAAACATATTATTTAGAATTAATAATATCACGGCAGTTGCGACTATAAATAAAAAAGGAAAAAGTGAAACCAAAAATCAATAATATATCCCTTTAAAATTTGGGAATGATTTAGTCAAAAAAAATATTTTTAATCAAGCTGTTTATAAGTTCCATAATTAATATTATAGTTGACTTTAAGTCTCAAAAAGTAAAACTCAAACATAGAATACAAGCTAAATTTAAAACTTTAAAGAGACAGTAAACACCCAAAAATAGATTTATTTGCAAACTATCAAAACAAAAAATAAGAAATTTGTTCGTGGCAGCTCGATCCAGAACCATGTGCGTAGAAGCCTTTTTAAACCAGGTGGAAGAAGATTTTTGTTTTTTTTCACGAATTTCCTCCATTTTCATAATAGGAAAACTTTTGGAAAAAATCGTACAAGAAAAACCCTCGGAAATTTTATTATTCCATATGGGCCCAGCCATTGGTATCCCATATTTAAGAGCCACTTTTTAGTAGACCTTAATTTTTCCTTTTTAATGGTTTCTTTCTATCACATTTCAGATCAACATTAATTCAAGTTTAAAAAACCTTGGTTACCAGGATTTTGTAAAGGGGCGTTTTTAGAAGAGGCAATAGAAGCAGCAACCAACATTATTTCCTCAATAAAGAAAGTGCATTAAAGCAGTATTATAATTGTTTCAAAAAAGTGCAACTTCTGTTCCAAATCGGTTATAGTCCTTACGAATATAAAGTAAATATTATTTTATATAAAATTATTAAAATATTTTTAGAGATAAAGAATTCAAGAATGTCTTTCCGGGTATTAAATACTACAGAGCTGTACTTTTCTCTAATTATTCCTTTAAAAAAAAAAATGATGCATATTTTAAAAAAATTTTTTTAAAAACCTCATAATCTAAACCCACCTTAACCGAAATACGCAGCTACATGGTATCCAAATATAGTTTTACACCCCTATTCTGTAACTATCAACGACATCGTTAGGGGTCGTTAAGAGACGACTGTCGTAAATATAACGATAAATTTTTAAAAAGCTATTCTGTAAAATTCGGACAGTAGTTACAAGACGACTAGTCGTTCAATTATAGTCGTTTATAAAAAGCAAGCTCCGAGCAGCCCTTGAGAGTCGGAAATACTTGTCAATGTCAAATTGAAAAATTATTTTATTTTTTTGGTTGTGGTTTTGTGGTAAAAGGAACGAAAATGATAGGGATACGAAGGCGACGGATTTTGTTTTTTTTGGGAGAGGTTGGAAAGACGGTAAATATAAGTATACAT